>JAPDSC010062064.1:0-15397 GCA_026290005.1 Latrodectus geometricus
TATACACGAAAATTTAAAATAACTATTTCAGTTTCTTTTATTACAGAATTATCACTCAATTTTAGAATTGCCATAAAATTAAGGATAACACGAGTAGTAACGTGTAGTTTCCTCTTCCTATTCTATTTATCTCATATTAGATAAGAGGGGAAGACAATTTTATGCTTTTAATTGGACACTTTTATTTTATTTCAAGTACATACCCCTGGGTCTTTTACAAGTTAAATGATCAGGAGAAATATCTAGTTGGCGAAAATGAAATCCACAGTAGATTAATATACAATAATTATCCTAAGCTGAATTGCTGAGTCCATTTATTTCAGTAGCAAAATGGGCAATTTCAGTAAGTCAGCAATTTCGAGCTTCAACATTCCATTGTTCTATGAAATATATTAAACTAATGATATTAAAATTTGCTTTGATGTGTCTCAAGCAAATTACGATTAACTATCCATTGATTTTCGATTGTACATAATTTCAAACTTACAATCCTTGCATGATGAAATTAAATATGTTAAATGTTTGTAATCTAATTTGAGAGTAGCGTATGTTACCAAAGGTTGAAATTTTTCTCACAAACTACATTCCAACGAAATCTATTTTAATCAACAGTTGAATGATAATCATAAAATTCATTGTGATATGTTAAAAAGATATCATAATGAATGTGCTTAATTATGATCTCTTTGTAATATATCATATAAAAGTTTCTGATAAAAAGTGCTTTGAAATTTTTTTTTTTCGTTTTAAAATTTTTTTATTAGAGATACTTTTAAGCTTGTTAATGTTATTATGTGATATGAGAGTTCGCTTAAAGTAATGAAATCAGGATTTTTTGATGATTTTATACACATTATAGTTTTAAAAATTTATACCATACTGGGATATCTTTCAGGAAAGAAACAATTTATTTTACTGAAGATTTATTTAAATTAACAAATATTTTATGCATATACTTCTTACCTTAGATATGCATTTTATACTTGAAGTATATCTTATATATTTTAGCTATATATTCTATTTTTAAGAAATATTTTGAGTACAAGTTGTTGAATGTCCATGAATACGGAAGCAGCAATTTGTTTTACTATAATTCAATATTTTAATTTCTATGTCTCCTATGTAAGCTCTGGTAACTTTAATGTTTTGAGCAATTTTAGGTATCGGTCTACGTTGAATAGTTGATTTTTGACTACATGTGACAATATTATTTATTTTTGAAACTTGTACTCAGAACTTTCCAGTCTCCAAAACAGTTCTCCGTTTTACTGTATTTCGAATAAAAATAAAGTTACATTAACTTTCAAAAAAACAAACCCGGAAGTAAAAGTGATAATTTTAAGTGGTAAGGAAAAGTGATATTTTGCATCTTTTACAATTTTTTTAAAAAAAATTATGTTTTGATATAATGTGATTGATAGCCATATGTATAAGGTCGTTATTTGGCTCATACATCAAGAAAGAAGTGGCAACATCATCACAAGCGATATCACAAGCGAAATTATCACTCTAAAAGCGTTTTTCTCATAACTTTGTTTTCACAAAATCTCCAGACCGTTAACACGATATCTCAAATAATAATGAAAATATTTATGTGAAATGTGGCTTACATGTTTCAAGTGCTGTTATCTATGAAATGAACCAAAAGCTTGAACATTATAAAGAGCTTTTTTATTTATACATATTTTTAAAAGAGATGTTCTGTGAAATTTCGTAAATGTGGACATACATTGTTATATATTTTTAACAATATTTCCTTCATCATCCAATATTTTTCTTGGATTTTGTTTTATTTTAAAGAAGATTGTCACATATTATTTATTCCCAAATTAAATTAAGAGTGATGCATTATAATTTTCTGTAGAGAGTTAGCCGCTTTGTAAAAATTTCCTTAAAATTTGTTAGAAAATAACCAATATCACAAAAAATATGTTATATATTATTAAAAACTTTGGTTACTTTTATGTTTTTAAATCGTAATTTATTTAAAAACAAGATAGAAGAAAATATGAATTAATTTTTAAGTAAAAGTTGGCTCGAGTGGTTTATTTTAAATCGAGTACCAGCATCACCCATTGTTTTTATAAAATATTTATATTTCTAGGAAAAAATATTGATGAAATATCATGGATATATTCAATTGGAAAACAGTTGTACAATGTGAATATGGTGTTGTGAAAAAGAGTATGATAAAAATTAGTGAAGCGGCAATTAAATTTATTACACAATCCCAGTAATAAGGTTCAATGACTTTTAATTATTTGTTGCTCTACAGTATTTTTCTGCTCAGATTAATGTAATCAGAACCTCCAGTTTGAAGTGAATATTCCGAACTATTAAATCTTTTACGTCTGAAGTGGAAGTTAAAGTAATGAACAGTTGAATCGAATCACAGTACTGATTGGTTAACGCCAGAGTGTTATCCAATCATCTGCTAGATCATTAACGATGTCTTGGAAGCAATAAATTGTGTTGTATATAGAAGATTTCAAAACCATAGCTTAATAAAGATAGTTCAGTTTTTCTCATTCAGAGACGTTAAAAGTACAAAATTTATAGTAACTAATTGCTACATTTCCTAAATGTAAAAAAAAAATTATTAATTATATTGTTAATGTATTTATTTTCCCTGTGAAAAATACATGCCGATTGAAATCAAAATTTTACAAACTAGGTCTTCTTTATCATTAATACTCATGATCTCTATCACGAAAACATCGTTTTGAAACACTTGTAATCACTTAATTTAAAAACGTTCCAAAAATTGTCTCAAAACTTAACTTAGTCTGTTACATCGATTTTAACGATTGAGAAATAAGGCTTTGATCAGAAAAAAGTTTTTTTTCTAAGGGTGGGTGATTAACCCTTCACCACAACAAAGTCAGAAACTACTTCTCCTTTAGCGTTAATCGGTGGGCATCTATAAACCAAATCACGGAAGCGAGTAGCATTTCCCCCGTCATTCCAACCAAAAACCCATTTATAGGGTGGGCCACATTCATCTCAGGATAAAAGACAAAGAAATACAAAGAGAGAAAGAAAGGAAGGAAACGTCCATGTCCAAACCGGGATTCGCACCCGGGACCAACAGACTAGGAGTCAGGAACGCTAACCACTCAGCCATTGGCCAGCGATCAGAAAAAAAAGGTTTAGACTCAAGTAAAATGCTGAAGGTATAAAAGACAAGAAAGCATGTCCTTGTTAGAATTTAGTTTCGAAAATTAGTGGCGAAACGAAATGAATTGGGAAAATGTCAATTACAAAAATGTAGAGCAGCAACAATTAAATACCAAATGATCAGAAAACATCAGAAAAAATGATGAAAAGAAAATTTCAGTAGCATGTTTCTTAATTTGATTCAAAAGCTTAACAAAAAAAAAAAAAAACTTAAAATCAACTTTTTAGCGGAATAAAAATGTTCTACTTTTATTTTAGGCTTTATCAAACAAAAACATATTATATTTTAATTAATTAATACATTTTATTATAACAGGACCACATTCTGAAATATCTTCATTAAAGCTTTTATTTTGAAATAAAATCACATTGCTATACTTACTGCGGCACATCTCGCATCGCTCCAGTGTGTCTCTCAGCAGTTTAGTTTCTCGAGTCTAAAAAGACAAAAAACATTAAAATTAATTAAAAAATTAAACAAAATAAGATTAGAATTTAGATTTGATATTGCAGGGATGTAAAAAAATAACAGGATAAAAAGTTTACGCGAATTATAAAAACAAATTCCTTTAAATGACAAAATTTCAAATTGTAAAAAACTTTAAAAAACTAATTTTTTTTTTAACCATAAAGTGGTTGTTTCTTTCGTTACAGTTAAGATAATGTGAGAGTCACTTTATTTTACTTATAATTGTTCTGTGAGTGAAACAAATAATCGTTTTCACCAATAATGTTGAATATATAATTTTGTCCACCCATCAAAAACAAGTCAATGTGTCAGTGGGATGAGCTCTTCAGGGAGCAGTTGGAAAGAAAACTTTGGCCAATATCTTAGTGGGATAAGTTATTTTATATATTATTGGAGATTTATCTCTCTTGATACCACTATTAAAAATAAATACTTTTGAATCATTCAGTAAAGATAAATTTATTTCATGTAGCATGTAAAGCACATTCAATATTAATATTTGATTGTTTATGCAAGCAATAAATAAATCATAACATCCACTTTATGGTTAGGACATCAGAAAGGACGATTTAAATGTGTTTTTTTTTCTTTTTGCGAGTGTCAGCCAGGCTGGGAATATGGGGTGCGCATCTTCCCTTTTCCAACTGAACCGTAATTTTCATGTGGAGTCCGACTTTTTCACCACACACATGCCATAGGTATCTGTTTATATAGGATAGGCAAAAATTCATACTCCATTCATATAAGAAAAAAAATACATGGGAGAGAAAGATAATTCATGCACACACTGGGATACGAACCCAGGACCTATCTATCAATAGTCAGGCAAGCTGACCACAAGGCAGAGTGAGTAGCCAGAAAACGAAGTTATGTTCTTAAATTATAATGGGAATTTTCCGGTGAGTTTTTCTATAAGTTTATAAAATCTCTACCGGGATACAATATAGTAATTAAAAATTAACATTTCAGAAATATTTAATAAAGAATTATATTTACAAGACGAGAGTCACAACATAGTTTATTGCCAACGTAGAATGATTAATAAAGATGAACAATTGGAAGAAAATCGCAGAACTTATCAAAACCATTTGTTTTCAGACTTTAGTGGGAATTACCAGGAGAGATGCGTGATATCTTTTCTGGAAAAGTTAAATGATACACATATACGAATCTTGAGAGTTGAAATTTATTGTTTTGTCAATGCAAAATATTAAATAATTAAATATTTTAAAAAATGCAGAAACTATTTAAATTATTGTTTTCTGATTATAATGCTGAAGACTATGGCTTTTTACAAAATTTTAGTGACGTCTTTTTGTCATAATGTGAAAATAAATATTTAAAATAATATTATTTCATCAAATTCTATATAATAGTATATTATTACTTCCAAAAAAATGAAAACATTTAAAGCACATAAAAATGCTTTAGAAACAACTTCTTAATTCTTAATATCATATCATTTGATCATTTTTGTTATAGAAAATGATTTTTTACTTTAAATTTGAAATTCAATTTATTCACTAAAATTGAATTTCTATTCAGGATGTATTTTTTATGATATTCTCCATTTTGAAATTGGAGTCCTTGTAAAATTAAAAATTTCATATCTTAAGCAATTATAAATAAAAGTATTTTTCCCTAGCATTGAGATAATGAATATTCAATACCTGCTAAAAGCACTTTTAATATAATTTATTTTGTTATTCCATAATATATATAAAGTAATCTAGAATCATATACAAACAAGAATCTGGAATGATGTATAGAAAGGAAATTTTGAGTGTTCTGGAATTCTACCTCACCTTCAACGTAAGATGTGAATTATCCAAAATAAATATTATTGTTCACCATCTTGCCATAGAAGAGACATAAACAGGATGCGGAAATGCATAAATTATACATTTCCTGCATTTCATGGTAAAAATCCATTCATATTCCTTTCAACTTGTACGATTCCTTCTATATATAATGATATATTACCCGGGCGTTATGCGAGTGTAAGTGCCCGGATGGAAGAGCCGCAAACATCCTTTCGAATTTACTGCCTGGGGCTATTGTGCCCCGGCAATGATTTCGAATCTGTCCTTTTATGCGTCTCTATTGTAAAAGGACAGAAGAGTTGGAACAGCTGTAGTTCTAATCGATGGTAGAAAACCTCGATGCAAAGCTTCATCGTTATCGGACGAAGCGAATACAGCAAGCGGATGTTACAGTTTTGAGATCCTGGAACAGATGCTCTAAAGAATTTATAATGGTTTCGGGTTTCAATAGATATTGTCTTCTTTTGATCTCGTTTTGCAGAATCTCCATGACAATTTGGTTAATAAGTATCAGCACAGAAAATGAATTTTAATTATTTATTGGTGGAATTTTTGCCTATTATATTAGGCATATGATTCTATGGTATGTATTAAGTTATTAAATGGAAGTACTAATTTAATTCTATTAGAAAAAATAAATAAGCAAAATAAAACGATAGTTAGTTTATAAGAATAAGACTGGGATTTATGCATATATATAATTTTATTGGGGCTGGTATAGATTAAATGTTTTCTAATTAATCATAAAATAGAAATTAAAAATTGTAATAAAAAGTTGTATGTTATAATATGTTTATTTTATTCCAATATAATACAGTTCAAAAATCCCTTTTTGACAAAATATTAACATTTCGAAAACAAAATTTCAATATTTTAATGCTTAAAATGCATAAAAAAATTAGATTTATTGATTTCTTAAGAAATTGTGTAATTTTTCGAAGAAGATTAAGAATTATTTCCGTGCTTGTCAAGTTAAATATGGAACTTTTTTAAAATAGGGAACTGGAATAGAATTAGCACAAATTGAAATAAAGAACATTTTTCCCGAATATTCGGTACATATTGTTAATATTCAATCATAAAAAACAAATATTGTTTATAATGGAGCATTTTTAGCTTAGATATTATATATTAGTTTGGGGAAAAAGTTATCCATTAATTTTTCGGTAGACGTCTGTAGTGATAGCTATATCGTGAGGAATCTATCAAACAATTTCAAATTTATGCTCATTGGAAAGGTGACATTTGACACTAAAATATTCTCTTGCGGTTGTTTGTTTGATTAATTCAGTTATGAGTACAAGGTTTTAAAAATAGAAGACAACAAACTGAAAATTCGATACATTTTAGTTTTTCATTTATAATGTCGAAAATGCTAGCCGGGTGTCTGAAATTGTGAAAGGCATTTATTGTCCTATATAATACTGTAACAACCAGTTACGTACAATTTTGGTTTCGTCGATTCCATTCGGCTATTTTTGAGATTAAAGATGCACCTCGCATGGATACAACATCGTCGAGAATGTCTATAAAATATCAAAAATTATGAAACTTGACAGCATGTCAGCAGTCGTAGCTTCGCAAAAGACCTAAAAATCTACATGAAAACTGTTTTAAACCTTTTTACAAAGCGAATCTGAAAGAAGTTATAAAAAGTTCACGTAAAAATAATGAATTTATTTTCCCCCAAACTAATATATTTCGCTTGTCTGACTTGCCTCGATAATTTAAGTTTCTTGATCACTGAAAGAATGCTAAGTGAAACGTGGTTTATGTATTAGATACTAGAATCTGCGGAATCGAAAATAAAATTACAACGTCATAAACAAAAGGAATTTAAAATGTATTGCTACTTAAATTAAGACACATATTAGTAACATATCATACATTCTCAACAGTTATTTTTACGTTCATACTCAAATATTTAAGACTTACTCTAATAAGCTATATAATTACCATATTTACCGATGCAATAGACGCTACGGTTTATAAGGTGCACCCCCTTTTTTATAGATCTTAGAATCATAAAACTTTTCATCATTAAAATGAATATATATATATATATATATATATATATATATATATATATATATATATATATTTTTTAAATATAAATTAATATTTAACGCAACAAAATTTTACTTACATCAATAATAGATTTTCGTAGCCGGAACATATTTTTATATGCTTGTTAACTGTTTTGAACCTATGGAAGTAGCAGTTTTGTTAGAGGATACATAACAAAAATCGGTTTCCTATTTATGCAAGTTCAAAATTTTCTCCTTTTTCATCATAAATGAAGAATCGGTGAAATATTAATAATATTTTCAAAGTATTTAAATGTCAATCCTTAAACAATGTTAATTGGTTTATAGTTCTCTATAATAAGCGAAATATCACGTGTTTTTAGTGTCATTTGCTTATGGAATATTATATATGTAGCCGCAAAAGATGCAGAGATTGTAGCAATAACACGCAAAACAATATACAAAATATGAAATAACCGACTTCTGGATTGGAAATTTTATTTTTTTATTTCGAGTTTTGCTAAAAAGATTGGGCCTGGCGCCGGTTGGAAACCATAACAAGACCGGGTGTGTCTGAAAATTAACCTAAAGTGACAATATAAATTCCTGAACCAGTTCCTTCTATCTTAATTTTGCTAAGCTGCGATCAGCGCATTTTGATTTAATTTAATATTTGAATCTCTCATTTCTTATATTGAAAAAATTAACGATAATTGCAATTTACAACATGTTTCTTCTGTTTCAATACTTAAATAAAATGTTACTTTTAATTAAAGAATATTGAGAATTCCAGAGCTATAAATTTTTACATTTTTATAAAAATTCATTGAAATTAATGTAGAAATAGATGCGTAGATTCAAATGCATTATGTGAATGACTAATAAAATGAATTTTATAATTTTCACCTGATTTTAGTCGCATGATTACGCTTTTTAAAGAGAAAGTTCCTTAGCTCGATCTTAGCTGTTGAACAATAGAAGAAGTATGTTCCATTTTTGCATCTATCTCTGTCAAAATGGATGCTCTGGAGATTTCTGAGCTTCCAGTTCTTAAGTGTTTAGTCCGCTGTGTTACAAATATTGCTTATTAAATAAAAATTATAGGGAAATTAAAAGTGGTTACAATAAATCATTTGTGGCAAATAAAATAAAAAATAACAAATTAGCTGTAGAATTACAAATTTAACATTATATACAGTTTCTATAGAATGCATATTGATAGTTGTTCAAGTAGTTTTAATAGAATAATTTTTATAGTTGTGAAAGTTTCGCGAATCTTATTTATAATTTCAAGTCATTCCTCAACAAATGAGTTTAAAAATAGCTTTCTTGAAATTCTTGCTTTTTCTGGATACTTTTGAAAACAATTTCTCACACTTGCATCTGAAAACACCGTTTTCCTAACCTAAGGGGGAAAAAATTACTACATCCTGTCAAGCTGCGGGGAGTATGAACCCCCGTATAGTTTTGGGGTGTCAAATTTCAAGGGACCAACATGAATTCCAAGAACCCATCCCTTGCCCAGAGAATAAAAGCACCGATAGCAGATTCTTCCACTTGTGAAACAGGTGGTTGAAAATGGTAAGTTTACGACATGGATTCTAAAAGAAATTATGCATCTAGCTTCTTAGGAAAATTTGATTTAAAAAATAATGATACTCTCCTTTTTTTAAAAAAAAATGTGTACGATGTACACTACTGGCCATTAAAATAGCTACACCAAGAAGGCGACATGCTACAGATGTGAAATTTATACGAAAGGAAAAAGGTGTTGTGATATGCAAATGATTAGCTTTTCAGCGCATTCAGACAAAACAGGCGCCAGTAGCAACACCTACATTGTGTTTAAATGAGGATATTGTTCAGCCGGTTCCTCATACACAAATTGCATTTGAACGTTGTTGCCTATTGAAAAGTTGTTGTGATGCCTCATGTAAGACGGAGAAATGCGTACCAGCACGTTTCTGACTTTGATAAAGGACGAATTGTAGCATACCGGGATTGCGGTTAATCTCATCGCAGTATTGCTGCTCGCGTCGGTCGAGATCCAATGACTGTTAGCAGAATATGGAATCGATGGGTTCAGGACGGTAATACGGAATGCCATGCGGGATCTCAACGGCCACCTATCACTAGCAGCCGAGAAGACAGGCATATTATCCGCATGGCCGTAATGGACCGTGCAACCAAGTCACGAGCCGAGAGTCTAGAAACGGGGTCGTTTGGAAGTCAACAAGTGTCTGCACGAACAGTTCGACGACGTTTGCAGCAGCATGGACTCTCAGCTCGAAGACCATGGTAGCGGCTTCCCTTGACGCTGCGTCATAGATAAAAGCGCCTTCTATGGTGTGATCAACGACGAACCTGGCCGCACGAATGGCGAGACGCCATCTTTTCAGATGAATCCAGGTTCTGTGTACAGCATCATGATGGTCGCATTCGTGTTTGGCGGCATCGTGGTGAACGCACGTGCATTCGTCATCGACATACTGGCCCATCACCTGGTGTGATGGTATGGGGTGCCATTGGATACACGTCTCGGTCACCTCTTGTTCGCATTGACGGTGCTTTGAACAATGCACGTTACATTTCTGGTGTGTTACGACCCTCTTGCTCAACCCTTTATTCGAGCCCTGCGAAACCCTACGTTTCAGCAGGATAATGCCCGACCGCATGTTACCGGTATTGTACGGACCTTCCTTGATACGGAACATGTTCGGCTGTTGCCCTGGCCAGCACGTTCTCCAGATCTTTCACCAATAGAAAACGTCTTTTCAATGGTTGCCGAGCGACTGGCTCGTTACCAAACGCCAGTCACTACGACTGATGAACTGTGGCATCATGTTGAAGCTGCATGGGCATCTATACCTGTACATGCAATCCAATCTCTGTTTGACTCAATGCCCAGGTGTATAACTGCTGTTATTACTGCCAGAGGTGGTTGTTCTGGGTTCTGATTTCTCAGGATCTATCCTGCCAATTTTTTTGAAAATTTAATCACTTCTTATTTCTAGTACAATATATTTGTCCAATAAATATCATTTTGTTATCTGCATTTCTTCCTGGTGTAGCAATTTTAATGGCCAGTAGTATATTTATTTTGCATCATAACGTTTAAAAGACAATGAAATTAAATATTACTTAAAATTAATTAAAAACAATTCGAAAGATGTAAGGGATGTTTTACAAATTATTTTTGGTAGGATGCTGTTAAATATTGAAATCTGGACTCAATTAATTGGATTTCCAATGCATTTCGTATTAGTAAGAAATCGTGAAAATCGAAAACATGTTAGCTTCAAGTATTTAACCTACTTGAAGCTAACATGTTTTCGATTTTCGATAATATACATAACTTTTTCAGAAATTAAGAAATTAAATGATCTGATGTAATAGAGATTTCCCTCTCTCACAAAAATGACGCATAGATGATTTAGCATTTAGCACATACCATTTTTTCTAATGGGGGAGCTCTGTTAGGCCACAACAAGGCCGTAAACTGCTATTCATATTAGCGTGTGGGCAACTGTGAACCAAGTCAAGGATTGCTCACGTCACATCACCACAAACACGTTTATAGAGCTGGCCACATTCATCCATCATCTCAGAAAAAGGGATAAAGAGAAAGAAAACGCCCATGATTCCGATTGAAACATCAACCGGGATTCAAACTTGGAACCAACAGACTAGAAGTCAGGAACGTGAACCCCTAAGCCATTGGCTTGTGGTTTACGATGACAATTTCGTGAATATGGGGGGAATAACACGTCTCCGTTCTTGAAGATGATATAGTTCCGCAGTTGCACCATTTACATTACGGAATAAGTAACTTTTCAGCGGAATTCAAATCAGCATTTTCCAGTTTAAAGTATATATTATTATGCAATTACAAATTTAATAGTAAATTTGCTCTAAAAAATCCAAATTTTCGTTAATGTGTTTATTTTGCTATGATGTTTTTTTAAAATTTATTAATCTTCCCTCTTATATGTCTTATATAGTCATGTCATATATAAGCGACATTCAGTATAATCTAAAAATTTAAGACAATTTAATTTAAGATATCTACATTTGAAAATAGTTGTATTTGATTTATAATGTGCAGAAATTTACAATGAAATTAACTTATAATAATATTTAAGGGATAAATTTAAGGTTATTTTTTAAGTTTCTAGAAGTATTTTTCTGGGTGTCATTATTATATCAAACAAAAGTATCATCAGTAAGGTATGCCATTTATCGTACTTGAGTTTCAGGATAAAATTGAATAAGTTGGGGTTTTATATTTGGATCTAATATTCTGCTTGGGACTACAAATATTTGTAGTAAATGATTCCAGGAGTCTCCTAATCATATTTTCAAATATAAACTACAATATTTAAAAGAAATAAGAATATTAAACAGAATATGATTTAAAAGAAAATTATTAAGCTCACAATTTTCTTTATCAATAAAAACATTAAACTCAAAAATACAAAATAATGAATTTATTATATTTCTTTTGAATATAAATATATATTATTTCTAAATTATTTTATGTTGCAATAAGACAAACCTGATTATAAAGTTGTAGAGCAGCAACAATATTCTATCAAGTATTATTTTTGTGCTTATATCTTTAAAAAAAAAAATGTACGCGAAGTGCATTGGTTTGTGTGCAAAATCTATGCAGTTACTTCAAGAAATGTGCAAAAAAGCAGTGCAGTAGGAAGTTCACTCTATATTCCAGATATTCATATTGACTAAACTAAAGTATGATAAATTATTGTCGACGAATGTGCCTAGTGGCAACAGGGCACATTCGTCGACAGATTGTGCCCGAGTTTCAACTCAGTCGTATTGCGACTGATTTGAAAATCGGGCACAAACTTGTAAAAAAAATTTTTTTTTGAAATTTTTTTATTATACTTTATTTAGTACTAAATTGTTGTTGCTCTACAAATTTATCATTCACTTTTTCTAGTATTTTGCTTTTATTTCTAGATAAGAATATTAAACAATGAAATTTATTGCTAGTGAATTGTAAAACATCTCATTTTGTAATAAGCTTTTAATATTTTGGTCAATTCTCGTGATTATAGCACAACCTAAAGCTAAAAAGATGTGGCAAAATTTTAGTTGACACTTCATTTATAAATAGGAATTATTGAAAAAGAAAATTACGAATTAAGAATAAAATTCAAAGTCATACTACAACAACAGCATGACAACTGGTATTTTAAGACATGCTTGTAGTCTTCAATACGACACTTTTAAGAAATTTTTTATATAATGCTCCTCTATATCTTCTTTTCTTCACTATTTAAATAATGCTATGTATTTTGTCAGACATCTTTTTATATTTATAATTTGAATTCATCTTTAATTTCTAATTCATGGTTCACGACATTTTCATTCACTGGCTCATTAATCAGTGCTCAATTTAAATCTTTTCTTTTCAGCAGAATTTTAATCGTTTCAAATAAAATTAAGCTTAGAGTATACAATTAACTTAACTCACTAGGATAAACTCTTGAAGAATTAGTGAATATTTAATTGGCGATTAACACAGAAAAACAAGAAAATAAGCTTCAACAACGCGCTGCCATGCATCATTAAAATCCACTCCATCGTTCAAGTGAGCCGGGAAAAATTCTCGGTGGGTTTTATGCAGCACCAATTTCTGAACTCTTGCCTTTAAGTGCTTTTACTGGATGCCCTTCTGCCATTATCACGTGAGAGAAGCATTTACATGCTTTATTCTCCTTTTTCAATGGAAGATGGAGGGCTTGCTGTTGAAGTCTCCCTAAATGGACTCGGAGCACCAACAGCTGCCACGTTCCACCGTCGTACCATTACGGGATGCATACCAACTATTGTAACGAGCGGGATTCTGTATTAGCAGCATTGCCATTCCGGCTACTTAAGTGAGGTGATTTTCTCAAGACATGCCTCTCGAAGAGTTCGATTCTTGCATATTAGAAGTTCTCGGTGGAGATATGATGCTCTGGGGGCGTTTTATGAGTGGCTGAATATTTATTCAATAAATATACTTGTTTTTGGAAATTAAAGATTACTTCATATCGGTAAGGAAGATATAAATACTTGTATATGATGACACCACAACTGTTTAAATCTATTCCATGTTTTCGATGATTTTTATGAAAATGATAGAGATAAATAAATTTTCTTTATAAGGAAAAATATAAAATTTGTATTGTAAATAAAAGATCCTTAATTATAATAATTGTAAGTGATTTAATATTTTTGTAACAATTGTATTTATTAAACAAATACTCTAGATTTTTATATTAAACATAATATGTGTAAGGAAATATTTAAAAATTTGTATGATTTATAATGAAAACATGACAATTTAAATTTATTAAGCCATTTTTAAACATTTCACCATTGTTGCAATAATAATTCTGATATTAAATATGTAAAATTTTTTGAATTATATTTATTATAAGAGATTTAATTTTCTGTAATAATATTTATCAAACAAATATTCTTATTTTTTGACATTAAATTACGTATGTATAATAAATATATGTGTAAGGAAATGTTTAAAAATGTGTATGATTTATGATGAAATCATGGCTATTCAAATTTAGTAAGCCATTTTATATTTTCACTATTGTCGCAATAATCATCTGGAAATTAAATATGTAAAACTTCTTTTATTATACTTATTATAAGCGATTTATTATTTTGTAACAATTGTACTCATTAAACAAATATTCTTGTTTTTTTATATTAAAGATAATATTTGTGAAAAGAAATGTTTAAAAATTAGTATGATTTATGTTGAAATTATGACTACTTAAATTTATCAAACCATTTTTATTTTTTCACCATGATTGAAATAATCATCCTGAAAATAAAAAATCAAAGAAGATTTAAAGTATAAAAACTGCAAAAATATTTAAAAAAATGTCTATAAATACACTTAACTTTCATGATTTCAAAGAACGTTGTCTCCAGTAATAGTTTTTTATAATTATTTTTAATTATTAATATAAAATTAAAATGTATTTAAGATAAATATATAAATACAATTAAAAATATAAATAAATTTTTGATTAAATCGCAAGTATTAAAACATATAAACTATTTTTAATTATTTATTGATTATATTAATATAATCATCTCTAAAGAAATTAATTACATTGATAATGGAAAAGCTGAAATCATATTCTTATGGTTTCTTTCTTTTCCAAACTTATATATAACACTTATAAAAAGTAAATAAATGAAACTTTATTAATTATACTTATTATGTTTGAGTTAATTAAGTATTTGTTTCAGCAATATTTATGAGGTAATTATGTAACTTTGGTGATTAAAAATTACTTAAGAGTATAAGGAAAAATATAAAGTTTAATTAAATCATGACTATTAAAACATATAAACTATTTTTCATCATTTGATGATAATCGTAATAACCATTCCGCTAAATAAATTACCTTGATAATGAAAAGAGTGATATCTGCAATTAAATATGAAAAACTTATGTAATTATACTAATTCTGTTTGAGTAAATTAAGCAATTTTCCACTAGTCTTTAATAAACACACTTTGCAATATTTATTAAAACACTTATTAAATTTCGCATATTACGTGTTTCGGAAAATTAAAGATTATTTAACAAAATAATAGAGAAGAAATCTAAGCGCTTGTGTGTCAATGCACATGTGTGAATCATGCGCATGTATGAATTTACCCTGTGTAATTATATAAAGCCATTTTTTCAGCTACTGAAGAAAGTAGGCATAATGTTCTAAAGAAATGAACTTTATTGGTAATAAAAAAATAGAATATTAAATCTTTATAATTATATTTATTGTGTTTAATGAAGTGTTTATTTTTGGAGTATTTATTAAATAAACATACTTGCTTTAAGAAACATACACAAAAAC
>JAPDSC010062069.1:0-22910 GCA_026290005.1 Latrodectus geometricus
CTTCCATGCATCTTGCTTTCGTTTGTAAAAGTCTAATTTAGTCGATGGGAATTATACTTTTACTCAACCATGGAAATAACAATTTACGCTTAGTGTCAACAACTTACATTCCAAAAGGAGAAATGTTTAATAACTGCACACTCCAATAATTCTTTAAACTGCAAAGAAAATTGTGATTTATTGATGTCATATCACATCCCCAAGAAGATTAAGAGATAAAATGAAATGCTAATTAATGCTATTAAAATCAAATTTATAGCAAAATTAAATATCTGCATTGCATTTGAGCTATCAAGGATAGAAACATTTTGTCTATTATTTTTATTATTAAAACATTTAAAAGAATACCTAAAACTATAACAATATTTTTGAGGAAGAAATGAGCAACCAATAAATCAATGATTAGTCCAATTTGTAATTTTTAGCTAGAAGAAAGTATTAAAATATCAAAAAATTGATTGATTGATAATCATATGAAATAGAATTCTCCTTAATGATTTTGTATAATATACTTGAATTGGAACAACTATTGATTCAAGTTCATAATAGATTCACAATATTTAGATGGAGCCAGGCTTTGGATCTTCTCTGGTTTCAATCTCTAAATTGGAATATTCAGTTGGTGCTGCCATCTATGAGCCAAACGTTGTACTTCCACCTTCGTATGAGGGTGCTCTATTCAAAAACGGAAGACGCTCCCTCTCTGACTTCATTCACCTAGTCTCTCTGACAAGCGGGCTGGGCGTTGCCAAGTGTCATTAACAACAACAATATTTAGACAAAGTTGTATGTTTGTAGGTCGAAGGCTTCTCTACTTGAAAAACATTGCAATGATATAAGTAAAGCTGACTATAAATCAAATAAAAAATAATTATCTCATATTTAAGGTAATTATAGTGGGGGGAGGAGGGAATATCTTTTTAGAGACAATAAACACACAAATTTGGAAAATAGCGTCATATTTATGAAGACATACATTTATATAAGTTGATTAGGTTCAATAAAGTTAGCATTTAAACCTTCATATATCATTATAGACACATTTGTTGCAATCTAAGATTTTTGCCGTTTCAAGGAAAATTATAATAAACAATAACATAATTGGCTAATAATGATAGCGAGATGAATATTTAGGAAGCTCAGCGATATTTCCTCAACCTTGTTGCATAATGTCATTAAATAAGTTTCTTCGGAAGAAAAGGGGGGGAAGGAAATGGACGTGGAAATGGTTGAATGATATTTTTCTTTCTTTGATACAGAATAACTAGTTCGTTGACCTTGGAGCAACCTGCTCGCAGTCGTCAGGTCAGGGAATCACGTGATCGCATACAGCTGATGGACATAAGCTGACCTTTGCTGTGAAAATTTTACATAAAGATAAATTTTTTTTTCCTCTGATCGTTTCCACTGGAGAACTCTTTCATGTAGTTTCAAACTAGAAAACACGCCCTCTATAGAAACGAGAATAAAACTTTAAAAAGTTTTCCAGTCAAAGTTATCAGGAATATTTGGAATTCGAATCTCAAAATAGTGCCCTTAACTCAAATATTTCTATTCATTTTTAACTCAAGAATTTAACAAAAACAATTTCCTAATATCCAAAAAAGTTGTTAAATATAATTAAATTGACTTGATGTATTTATTGTAATTTTAATGCAAGCATTTTTTTAAATTTATAATTTGTAGCTAGTAAATTAATAACTAGAAAATTAATATCATTTCTTAATATGATGATTTGGTGTACTGTGATAATATCAAACATAATTATGAAGTTTTTTACTAATAGACATTCATATTTACTCAGAAGCTTACAAAATAGTTCTTAAATTGTTCTGATTTAGTATTACTAAACTAATTTAAATTGTTTATAAATATGATTGTCTTTAAAATTTTTCAATATCTAAAATAACTATTTAATGAAATTAAATATTGGTAATGCCTACTTTTAAAATTTATTTTTTTCTGAATAAATTTATAAAATTTAATACATTTCAAAATAACTTTTTTTATAACTTATTAAGAAATGGCTTTAAATTTCTCGAAAGTAATACCAAGGATGCAAATCTCAATGTTAATCACCTTTTTGTTTCTTATTAATGTTTAAAATAATTTTTCCTTATTTTATTATTCATGAGTTTAAAAAAAATCGAAGAATCTATAGAAATCGAAAAGTTTTGAAATTAGAATCCAGATTTGAAATGTTTTGTGGTTCATTTATTGTTTTTCTTAGAATGATGTATAAAATAATATGTATATTAGTGCTTAAAATTTTTTATCATTATTCTAATTTTAATTATTTCTTTTCTTATCTTTTTTTTTTCAAATTTACTAACAAATTTTACAAACTATTAAAGTTCTTTGAGATGTATTAATTGATTTACAGCATGTCGAGATATGCATGCATATTTAAACAGTCAATAAATGTATTTTATAAGCTGATAAAAAAGATATTTTGCAATTAAAATATTTCTCTGTGATTTTAATCTAGTCTAACATATCAACTGCTCTTTGATACAAAATTTGTTATTACACTACAAAGTTACAGAATTACTTTAAAATTTTCGTATTAAGTTGTCTGTTTAGTTTTTCAATGTTATGTTGAAGACGGTAAATATATCAGTGAATAATGTTATTTTAAGCAACTTACTAATAAGTAATTTTAAAAAAATATTAAACTCAGTTTACTTTCTAACTATAAGAGCCACAAGAAAATGATGCTCAAGAAAAGCAAATTATTAGAAACCTTCTAAGAAGTAATATAATATATAATTCTTGAAAATTTGTCGACTTCAATGATTGAAAATAACCAATCAATTTAATCTGCATAAAACAATCAACAGATCTACAAATCAAAAAGCCCTGAAGCTACAAATTTAAAATCTGTTTTACTTATGAAATTAATTTACCTTCTAAAAGATTTTATACAAATAAATTTATGAAAAATTTTTAAAAATGTACAATTTATAGAATATATTGTAAATGTTATCTAAGCTATAATTGGCATGAATAATCATTGTTTAGTTACCATAATTACATTTATAGATATAGACCTATGGTATGCAAAATAATATGGGACTATGGTATGGTCGAAAATATTGATCTGCGGTATAATGAAAGATATGGACCTATGGTATGGTAGAAGATATAGTCCTATGGTATGGAAAATGATAAGGGCTTATGATATGGTAGAAGATAAAGACCTATGGTATGCTACAAGATATGGACCTGTGGTATAGTAAAAGATATGGGCCTATGGTAAGGTAGAAGATATAGAGCTATAATATGGTATAAGATATGGACTTATAATATAATTGAAGATATTGATCTTATGGAAGAATTTTTACTGCAGAAGTTATTTTTTCACTATAGTAATAACTTCAAAGTGTAATTTTTCATTTACTCCAATTTAAAAATGTTTTATCGGCATACAGTTTTAAGCAAACTACTAAAAATCCAAATTTAACATCGGGATATGATTTTAATGACGCATGATTCTGTTGCCTTATGGAAATATTAATTTTTATATGGATTTAAATATATGGTATGATTGAAAATATGTACCTACGGTATGGTAAAAGATTTTTTGGGAAAATGTTTGATAATTTTTAATTAATAACTCCAACGTGTAATTTTTAATTACTTACTTTAGAGATATTTTAGCAGCAAACGCTTCTAAGCAAAATAATTAAATAGAGTATTTTTTTAATTGGACTTTTATTTACTTCTAATGAACTGAGTATCTCTTATTCTCTCTTACATTCCACGTCCACTGATAAAATTCTATATAAAACCATTGTTTATTGTCTAATTTATATTAGTATTTACATAAACATTTTAATTATGTTTTCTAGCTAAAATAAAATTCAAATAACATCTTTAAATAAGTAAAACTCATAATTTTTTTAGAAATTTAATTGGATGAGGTCTTGCGGATTATATACAGGAACATATGGTAATTTAAACAGCGTGAAGCTAGAAAAAGCGTATCAGGTAATATATAAAAAATTTTATCGTCAAAAGGAAGAAATTAATATGTTATTTAAAACAAAAGTCTTTCCTTCAAAAAGAAGACATTTATATGATATATAAACTAACACACAAACATATGTAAAATTAAAGATTTTTCAAATGAATTTCATTTGGATTTAGAATCATTGATTCGATACGGCTACTCCAAAAACAAAAGTGTAAAATATCTCATTAAATTTTTCAAGAAATCTATTAACACTAAAAATACTATCAAGCTTCGCAATCTGATGTTATTGATTAATATTTTGAAAGGTAAAATATTTATGAACATTTTACACTCACATATGATGTTGTTGCTTATCCCCCTGGTGCAGGAAAGCCCACACCAGGTCCAGAAGATCTGGCATAGGGTAGTTTGCAGATTCTTTTTCGGAGAGGAACCACAAGGGCGGAAGACTGATTTAACCTCTTAACACACATGACATAGGTACCCGTTTATAGGGTAGGTAACCATTCATACTCTTCATACAAGGAAAGACAAAGACGGGGTAGAGAGAAAGAAAGAACATCCATGCCCGAACCGGGATTCGAACCCAAGACCTTTAGATCAGCAGTCAGGCACGCTGACTACTAGACAGGGTGGGCGATCCACTCACATATGAATAACGTAAAGATTTTTTCCGATTGTTTAAAGACGCAAACGGTCTAAAACAAAAGACCCAAGAATTTTATATTATAATGTTTTTATAAAATTAAGATGATAAATATAATCTTGCTGGAAATTCATTCATACTTTAAATATTCAACAAAGATATTGGGTTGGTAGTGACGAGTAATATCCTTTATAACAACCTTAAATATAACGACATAGCCGACGGGCTGGTTAAAAAAGGATCACCTCTACCTCTGAGTCCTATAGAGCCTTTGACTTTCAAGGAAATATACTCCAGGAGTAGGGCTCTTGTCAATTCATCTTGGAAAATACTGCCATCTCTTCTTTGGTACTGTGACTCTGGTCATGGAGGTTTTTTGAGCTTTGGTGGTGAAAGGCATGACCAGTCAGACTTGTCTAGGCTCAAATCCGGTCATCTTAGGACTCTAAAGTATTCCCGAGGAAACAAAGTCAAAGTCCACTTGCAACACTGAAGGAGCCTGTCCCGAACATCTACTGAAATATATTGGCTTTTGGCGAAGTGACCTTTTGCGCAATCCTGATGCAGTCCTTGAGAGGTTAAGGATGGAGGCAGTCATGGACCTGATCTGATCCAGATCAAGGGATTAGAAAGAAGAAGATAATTTATAACAAGAAAACCACAACTAGTTTTTTGATTAGTATATTGTACTGAAAATGATATTAAGAATGTACAGTTTAATACCATAAACCATTGAAAATGCAAATTTTTTCCCAAAATTACCATCTTATAAAAATTAATCATTTTGATATTTTCGGACTAATATAATGGTATTTGTTTTTTTTTATCAAACCTCAACATAGTATTCAGGCGATTGTAAACAAATCTAAATTTATCAGTAAATAAAATTGCAGGCACAAATGCTTTAATCGACATATTGATATTATTTCAATTAATTTTTGTTTCTATGCGACTTTAATTGTTCTTAAAGCATAAAATTAAAATATTCTACTGAAAGTTCTGTCATGTGAAGCCATCACAAGATTGGCATATATGTTTGTGATGCTTGTAAACAACGAAGTATTTGTAAGCTGAACAGTACCAGAATAATGAATCCAAGTAAAAGATTGATAAAAAAAAAATAGTTTTCTGAGACCTCTTGACAGTGATTTTTTGTCATTTCATTAGTTTGTTACTTTAAGTTCATTGTTTATGTTCATACTCTATGTTCAACTCAAAACTGTGCCAATTCTACAAGAACTCACAATTTATAGTAGCTCTAACCTCATAGAATCTACAGCTGAAGATATTGTTCATAAAAATTAAATAATTCTAAAAAGCTATTAGTAAAAATCTTTGAAAAGCTATTTGATATTTTTTAAAATTATTATAATAATCTATGCACAGAGTGATAAATAACGCCAAAGCAAAAAAAAAAAGTGTTTAGAGTTTTAATATACATCCAATCATTCGTCAATATTTAAATTTAATTTGTCGTCCTGTCTTACGAATATGATAACGATTAAAAATAATGCCAAGAATATCAAAACATAAAATTTTTAAAGTCTATATAATCAACAGAAAACTAATTTGAATATTTCAGTATAATCAATTGTGTTTGATAATAATATACTTTCTTTTTATATTGTTATTTATATTCTCATCAATTTTCTTCCTCTCAAATTCAAATGCATTAGTTAAAAATGAAATTTCCATTGCTTGTGTAAATTTGGAAATTCAATGAATTAAACTGCATTCGAAGTCATCGGTTTGATTAATTTGTCACTCAGCGGTAATTTTTTCCTTAAGAGGGTAATTAGAGCAGAATCTACAGTTGTATTAGTTTGGGGAAAAAGAAATCCATTATTTTTACGTGAACTTTATGTAACTTCTTTTGGATTCACTTTGTAAAAAGGTTTAAAACAGCTTTCATGTAGATTTTTAGGTCTTGCGCGTTACGACTGCTGACATGCGGTTAACTTCGATCATATTTTATATTTTATAGACATTTTCGACGATGCTGTATCCACATGCAAGGTGCATCTCTAACATCAAAAATACCCGAACGGAATCGACGAAACAAAAATTGTACGTAACTGGTTGTTACAGTCTTATATAGGACGATAAACACCTTTCACAATTTTAGCCACCCGGCTATCTTTTTCGCCGTTACAAGAGAAAAACGAAAATGTATCGAATTTTCTGTTTGTTGTCTTCCATTTTTAAAACCTTGTACTCGTAACTGAATGAATCAAACAAAAAAACCGCAAGAGGATATTTTAGTGCCAAATGTCACCTTTCCAACGAGCATAAATCTGAAATCGTTTGATAGATACCTGACGAGATATCGATCACTACAGACGTCTACCGAAAAAATAATGGATTACTTTTTCCCCAACCCAATAAATAGATTCCGAACCACTAACAATATCCAAGCACAAGGTGAGACCACGCCTCCAAATTATTGAACTGAAAGCTAGAGCGCTTACAGTTCGACTTTAAAATATTGGAACAAAATTCTATTCGATATCAAATGTTTACAGATGAAATGTAGTTAAAAATGGAGCCTTTTCTATTTATTATAACTTTTCCAACGTGTTCATATGACGTCTTTTTAAACGTTTAAAGTTCAACATGAAATACTAAGCAATTTACCGTTGCCAGATATTAAAAATTTAAAATATATAAATAAATAAAAATATATCCTAAATGATGATTTATCATTAATTTTTCCATTTGAATTATTTCTAGCATTTAAAATCTCCAAAATAAAACCATAAGGAGTGTCAGAAAAGTGATTATGATAAAAAAAAAAAATTTATTTTACTACTCTATCAGTCACCTTAACATAAAATCTATCCAAATCCCGATAGAATATCCATGCTTATTTTTAAGACCATGCCTTTATTATGGGAAATTTTTTACGTCAGCAACAGACTGTATATTATTTTTTTATAAGATTAGTTTGCGTTTAATAAAAGACGTGAATTGAGTAACCTGCTAAAATATGTCACAATTCTGACTCACATCATCATCAATTACATCAATTCTGAGACTAATTTTATTATTCACTAGAATATATGTACAGCTTACACGAGTAAGTAAACACACTTACTATGATGTCTCTTGATAAGGATGATGTCTTACAGTTAGTTTGATGAGTTAATCTGAAAAGAGGATACTAATTTAAATACAATATCTGTTTTCTCTGTACCTTAAAATCATGAGGTATTGTTTCCAGGGACAACTAAGAATAAACTGCAGAGATATACTGAAAATTCGCAAGATAATTCTTAGATAACAAAAATTTTGAAACAAGTATTATTGTCGAAATTATAAAATATCAAGAACATTATTTAAGATAAAAAAAAAATTGATGAAAGATAATATTCTACCTTGAGTGTTTTTTTCTTACCAAAAACACAACTTCTTCAATTGTTAATTTTGATAGAGATTAAAAGTTCTAAAAATACATTTGTGCTATTTATTTTTAGATATACTTAACAAAAAATGTGATAAATTTTGAAACCAAAATATTTTATCGAGTTTGGAATTAGTAACAAATATCAGCTGTTATTGTCCGACTCTGAAATTTGATAAGATTTGTTTTCCTACTCCAATGTGAAAACATAATTAAAACAATTAATGTTTAACATTAAATTCTTTGAGACTAGACTTGAAAAAAGTATCTAAATCTGGAAAGTGTCTAAAATATGAATTTCGAGATTCATTTTGAAAAAAAAATATTTAAAAGTAATATCAAAAAAAATATTGAATTCGTCAAAAACTGTAGGGTCAATTGTAATCCCGTTTGGATGGTAAGACCCAAATTAATATTTGTTCCATCATTTGAGAATAACTTCAGCAAGAATTTAATTCTATATAATTAACAATTCTGTTATGTTCGCAAGAAGAGCAATTGAGCAATTTTTTACTTTCATACATCATATAATGATATATATGTTCATCCCTTCGTCAATTGTTCCAGATAATTTCTTTAATGTAATATATGTTTAATATCAGTTGAATATAAGAAATAGTATAGAGTTTGAAATCGAGTACCACATGCTATTATTTCATGTCATTGAAATTTATTGATTCCGAAGGAATAGAACGTGCAAATATTTAGAATTCCAAATATATCTTTTCAGAACATTTAGAAACAAATATCGTATATAAGTCTATCAAGTGGAAAAACGAATTAGATGTATTAGGACATAAATGCAATTTTATTTGAAATGTAGAGAGACCCTTTTCCCCGAGAATTACATGTTTGCCAGGTAAGAAAATTAACAAAAATCTGAATTAAAATTGAACTCGATGAATGCCTAAATGCGCACTTCCACTTATTCAGTACACATGTAATAATAAAGCTTAATATCCCTTACACACACTATGTGTAAGGGATATTAAGCTCGTGGACTATCAGATTACTTGCAAAGCAGCAGCTACGCCCATATGAACAATCAAAAGAAAAAGGCTTTGTCATCATTACAGAAACTGGGTCGTGTTTAAAAAGTTGAACCAGTAAAAACCGTTTGAAGGTTGATTCGCCAGATAAAATACATAAAAAATGCTTCGATTTGGATTTTGCATACATGCTGAATGTTGATATGTAATTAATCAGTTGATATTTACATTAGAATTGCTACATTCACACGTCAACAATAGCACGGATTTTCATAAAAAAAAAAAGAACCATCATTGCCATTGTATATTACATAAATTATATAAAATTATTTTTGATTTTAAGACAACAATAATAATTTATAATTAATATATACATAATTCAATCTTTCTGGAAATTTTGAAATAATGGTCGTTTAGTTATTCTCTTATCGTTTTTCTTTTAAAATTCTCAGAAAAGTATTTTTCTTGTTAAAGTATTGATACAATTTTTTTTCATCATTTCTAGTTTCCATTTATTTTTAATATTTATATGATGAAAATATTTTTTCAAATAATTTTTATTTATTCTAAATATTTATGTTTGGTATATCATAAAAAAAATTCACTGAAAAAATTCTTTTTATTATAGTTTCTTAAATATATTCAATTTTCGGTACAACCTGCCATTTAAAATCATTTCTTTAGAGTGATTTTTTTAAGTATAAATCCATCTAACATGGAAAAAAAAATTTTAAACTCATTTTTTAATTTAAATTATTTAATTAAAGTTATTCCATTACAAGTATATCCATCAAATTGACAAACTTCCTTTAGATTGTCCTCTTAATGTATTATTTTATAATATATAAACCATTTTGCTTTTACAATTAAATTTACAAAAGTTTAAATATTGCATATAAATCTCTTAATAAAATAAAAATTCAATTCATTATAGATCTTAATAACATTTTAGATTTTTTTTATGGCAACGAAACAATGCATTCAATTCTTGTAACATTTCAACGTATATTTTTGACCGGTTTACTCCAGTTAATGTTCAAGATGTACAAATATACTTACTTTTTTATAGCAAATACTATTCCCATGTTTGCTTACGAGTGTATTATGTCGTCAATTCTCAATAATGATGTAAAAAATTGCTATTTATAAGTTCTTTGCTACCGTTTCTTTTATACATTTTTCATGTCTGTATCGTAACTTTATGATCGCTGGAAGACGATCATAATTTGAAGCCTTGATATCCATAAAAACAAATGTTAAGAGTAAATATGCGTTGAACTGGAAATAACCGCCAGTTATCAAACTTCCCTGTTGATGAAAGCTATTAAATAATAACTTTTTTAAGTATTGATATGGAAGAACATTATGATTTTAATAAATTATGTTCAATAAATTCAATTTTTGATAAATTTAGTGATAACCCAAAAGCCTTTATGTTTCTTTTTTGCAAAATGTAATAATTTCTAGTTATTTTTTAAAATACAATAATTCATATGTAAGAGTAAGAAGTAAAGAGGTTAATGAAGCATATGTCAAGAATTTTAAGAAAATGTTATTACTGTATCGCAATGAATGAATATTTGAAAGTCAGAAATAGTGTTTATAGAAAAGAGACTCAGAGACTGAGATAGCTGCTTGGTCTCTAAAATACATAGTAAAAGGAGATCTCTGTTTTTGTTTTATGCCTTATGTATAAAAATGTATTAGAAAAGATCTTCATATTAATGAAGTCTCTATCTCTTCAACTTATTCTAAGCTCATTTAACACGTGTACTAGCACAGTTTTGAGAGTTGCTTGATAACAAACTAAGTAAACAGTCCTGATAGGAGATTGTGGGTATTACTATCCATAACTTCCCATCCGTTATTGGGAAAGTGAGCACCTGGGAACACCACGTGCCATTGACCTCTTTTTTTCCCCGGCCGATGCAGAAAACCCTTCTTTTCTACGCTCTTCAGCATGTAAATACAGATAACCATCATCAGTTTTGAGTATATACTGACAGCATGAGTGTTTTAGAACCTTTGGGAAGCAATAGTTTTACATGCCATTCTTTTGTGTCAAATATTTTCCAAAGCACTTTGCTGTCAACGGATATGACACCAGATTTTGTTATGTACTAAGTTACATGGGTCTTGATGGAAATAAGAGAGCGGATGCAGCTGCAAAGACTGGATCAGGTCAAATTTCATCATCTGTTCCACACTCTGACGTGAAAAAAAACAGTAAAAATTCATTCATTCTCTTTGGCAAGAATAATGGAGAATGCAGGTCTCAATAAACTGCACATTGTCTTCACATACTTTACCACATTACCAGTTTTATAGTTACGAAGTGTCGATGTTCGTCTGACTCATCTTCGTATTGGACACACACGTTTCATACATAGATATTTGTTTCTAAGTGAATTGAATCCATGGTGCGAAGCGTCCTTTTTAGATCTTGCGCCATAAATCCAAAAAGGACCATAAATCAAAAGGGCACAAGATCCAAAAAGGACAAGCTGTCCTTTTTGGATCTTGCGCCATAAAACCCAACCAACCATCCCTATCAGGAGAATGTTTTTCACTGCTCCCTACAGCTAAACCGCAAATCATTCAAAGGAAAAAAGTAGCTAAATAAAAAACAATGATCAATTTCTTTTCGCTGAATTTGATGAATTGTATAATATAACAGCATTCTTTTTTAAATTTAAGTATAGTGAAGAAAAGTTTTGTCGAGCAATAAGAAATTTGCCAGTTCATTTTTTCAGTAAAAAACATGTGTTACTTCCCTATCGAATGGACACAAAATGAACGTATACATAAATGAAAATATGTGAAAGTGCAATTAGTAATATTTTGTAAATAAAAAGGGACATTCTTGATCATCATCAAGTGTTCTATTTTGTAAAATTCATTCTGTTAAATTTTTAGGAATAAAATAAATTTGGTCACTTGTTTCGCAAGAGTATGAAACGCACAAGCTATATGAGACTAGTTCTGACGTCACGTGAATCTTGGCGATTAAGGCCTTGAAAATAAAGAAGTACCTGGTAACAAAGTATCATTCCTTGTTGCACGTAAGGACAATATCATCGATTGTCATCAATAGTACATTGTGTATTACGTAACGAAAAAAATTCAAATGGTTTATCCATTTATGAATGGACTATGCCAACAATTTATGAATATTTTTTAACCTAATATTTGTGCAATTCATTTTGTACTAGCGTTTCATTACCCTATAAAGTGAAGCGTTTCATTACCCTACACTGTGCCAACAATTTATGAATATTTTTTAACCTAATATTTGTGAAATTCATTTTGTACCAGCGTTTCATAACCTTTAAAGTGAAATCAAGTTCTAGTCCTATGGAGTTATAGGCATGTATTTTAGGTAAGGTATAGTTCTTGTTCCAATATAAATATGGAGAGACAGATTTATTGCACATCTCTAACTAAATAACGGCTCCAACAATTCTTCCGTATATTAATAAATAAAAATTTATTCGATAATTCATCAGATATACTGGCACACTTTTCTTCTTTCGTCAAAATATGTAAATCCTGAAGTTTTGATGCATCGCTGAAACAACAGAGATAAACAAACAATCTAAGGAACAAGGAAACTTCATATACGTTATCAAATGCGGAAATACGAAAAAACTGATAAGCCATCTAAATAGATTCTTCACAAGCAATTCAATGCATCTTGAAAGTGTTATCGCCGCTTTAATGCTATGTTTACATAATATGCTCTATTGCGTGTAAACATATGGCAACAATTCAGTTTGCAAACAAAAGATAGTATTGCCACTATTCCCTTGTAAAATGCGTAGTGAGAATATGAAAGAATAATTCACTCTAGACAATTATAGAAAGTACGCATTTATTTTTAGATAAATAGAAATATAGAAACATCAAAATATTTTGTTGATTAATATGACATATGTATGTTATTATGATGAAAATGTACTTACTGTTCGTGATATATTGTAAATATATCTTATCGCACCAGAAAACGATTCAGACACACTTTTTTAAATTTATTACATCACTATGAAACATATCGTTATCGAGTATGTTATTCAAGAGCTAATCTTGAAAAGTGTAAGAATCCAGTTCTTTTCGGTATTTTAGAACTTTACTTTTCATGTTGGTAGTAAGCTATTACTAATTAGAAGAAACTCAAAGGATACATGAAAACTTTTCTGTAGTTAACCACAACTTAAATGATTGACTTCAAGTAAAGAAAAATTGATGTATGCAGCAAAACAATTTCAGAAATATAAAAAGCTTTTGAATTATGTAATTTTCTAAACTTTCAGTTAGGAAAGTTTTTGCTCAGGGAAAAATTAGACGACCGTGTTAAATGCCTTCAAAGTAACCAAATGGTTGCATAATACAAAACAATTGAATGAAAGAATACTAATTGAGACAGAGAATAGCTAACACATTCCAATTCATATGTTTTTCTCTTTTTTTTTGTATCGAAATGTTTGTTCGGATTTTTCCTAGACATGCAGCAAGATTCAGTTTCAGGAGTATCATTTTCCCTTGTAAGATGCGAGTTTAATAAAAAAAATGGCTGTATAACACCAAAAAAGTAACAAAATTGACCGAGCAAATACCACGAAAGATCGAGATGACGGGTAAAAGTCTACATCGAACTTTTTGATATAAATATGCCCTTTCGGATGTTATCTAACCAGGCAGCAAGTTTTATAGCAAGAAAAAATCCAACGATTCCATTAACTACAATTATAGTAAAAAAAATGAATACATAACACAAAAAATACTAGTTGAGATAATGAACAGCTCTGAACCACATCAATTTATATCAAAACGTGGTTTAGCATGATTTTTAGCTAAGTAGCAAGTTTCAATTTAAGGAAAATCATGTTTCTAATTGAGGGGTGATCGTCTGCAAAGAATGTTTTTATAATATGAATAAATTGAGTAAGTGAGTTGAAACTGCAAATAACTCTGAAAAACATTAAAGGGTCACGGAATTTCTGATATCAAAATGTATGATTGAAGGTTTTTTTAAGGAGGAAGAAAGTTTTAACTCGATGTAAAACAATTGCATACTTGTGATGCTCGAATTAAAAAAAAAATGCTGTACAGTACGTAGAAAAAAGGCTGAATAAACGAATAATAGCTGAGGTTAGACATAACTTCGATACATCAATTTATATCAGATGTTTTGTTACAAAAATGTTCGATTGATTTTAGCCGTGTAGCAAGTTTCAGTTATAGGAGATATTTATTCCCATAATGAAGGGTCTTTCAATACCGAAATTTCCGTTTGAATGTTTTGAAGCTATGAAGCAAGTTTCAGCTCACACAAAATAAAATCATTTGCTCATGTTAATGCGATAGTATTCAAACAAAAGGTGTATTATACAAAGCAAAAACATGATAAACGAAAGAATGGGAATAACACTGAAACATACTAATTTATGTGAGATCTTTCAGTTTTCCAACCATACAGCAAATTCCATCTCTTAAAATTATGCACAATCACTGCGAGAAACCCTAAATATACAATTAAAACAAAAATGAAACTTTGTAATGATAAATTAAATTCTTGTACTTCAATACACTGAAAAGCACAGCTGAAGAAATATTATTTGTATTATGAGAATCAAAAGCACTTTGATACAACATCCGGCCGCACCTTCCTCCACTCCTCTTCGAGACTAAAAGAAAAGGTTGGCGGAATTATTACACAGGGAGGGCAGGCGGCATGTATGGAATAGAGTGTACATGTCTCTGTAACTTGGAACTTCTGTTTTGGTTGTCCTAAGCCAGGGCCGGCGGCATGTATGGAATAGAGTATACATGTCTCTGTAACTTGGAACTTCTGTTTTGGTTGTCCTAAGCCAGGGCCGGCGCTAGCAGCTTCGCCGCCCCGGGCAATGAGGTAAAATGCCGCCCCTTTATAACAAAAATTAAAAGAGAACTTAAACCCTTTCCACAATTAATGGTAAAATAAAACGAGTAAAAAAATTGCAATCATCAGCAAATTTGAAGTTTTGATTAGCAAAAAATACTAACTTCTTTATTTATGTTTTTGGCACTAAATTAAAATTAGAGTTGCGCAGAAAAAAAGGAAAGAGTCATTTCTGGTGCATAATTATAAAATACAGAGCATATATTTAAAAAAAAGTAAAACAAATTATAAAACCACTAAATATTAAAACTGTATTACATATTAAAAATGCATTTAATCCGAGAGTTGAAATTAAAAGTGTTTTTTTCTCACTTTTAATTCTGAAAATTGTTTTATAATTTTTTTTAACATTAATTTTTTCAGCCAGGTCATGTTCGACGGATATTGTTGTTATGCCGTTTAGTCGATCCTCGGTAGTTGTGGAGCGTAAAAATTTTTTAATTAATTTTAATTTGGAGAAACTCCTTTCGCCACTTGCCACACTTATTGGGAGAGTCAGCAATATTCTTAAAACTATACCAAGATTGGAGCAAAATCCATGTTCGATATGAATTTTAAAATCTCAACTGGACTTTCTTTTTTGTTTAGCAAAGCCAAAACAGCTACTATCTCGTCTGCCAAGTCAAGCGCGTTTATATCGGATGAATACCCATCAGTCGACACTGTTTCTAAATCTTTACAATACTTTATATGTCGTTTTGAGGAATATCTTTTAAATCAGAAATATTGTAAAAAAATTGGAAATAGTTGCTGTGGGTACTGATCAAATTAAACCTGGATTCGAGTGCATTGATAGCTTTATCTAATGTAAAAAAATAAAATTCTGCCTTATATTTCAAAGCAGGATCTTCTATTGGATCATCTTTTGCCTCATAGTCGAAATTAACATTCCTTCTTCGAACTCTAAGACGTGGCTGGGTGAGCTCAAAATTAGCTGGTATGTCAATTTCGTCTGCGAGTTCTCGAGCATCGCAAAGCATTTCATTAAAGGCTCTGTCCGATATAAGATGCTTGAAAAAATCTTTACAATTTTTCAAGAGCTCCATAGCAGATGGTAAATCATAGTCTTTTGTCTGCAAGAGCTTACTTATAGGATTGATACAATTTAAGGTTTTGTACCAAATTACAATGCAGCATAAGAATTTAAATTGTTTGACACAACTTAATAGTCCAGAAGCCTCAACTCTTATAGAGTTGTCAACCTCCGAGTTATTACAAACAGCAAGTAAAGCATCGTATATCCCTCCTAATTGATACCTTAGTGGTTTTAATGCATCTATTCGGCTTTCCCAACGAGTATCACTTAGAGGTTTCAAAGTAAGTCCGGAAACATATTTTAATAATATTGTCCACCGAAAAGTTGATGAGGAAAAAAAACAGATATATTTTTTGGACTACATTAAAAAAATTGGCGGCTTCGAAGGATGCTTTTGCCACGTCATTAACTAATAAGTTTAATGAGTGACTGCTACATGGAAGGTAAAATGTTCTTGGATTTAACGCTTTTATTCTAGATTGTACTCCCGATTTACTGCCTCTCATGTTGGCCCCATTATCGTAAGCCTCACCCCTCATATCCTGCAAATTCAATCCCAATGTTTCAAGTCTTTTAAGTATTAGAGCTGAAAGTTCATATCCAGTTGATCTTTCAACCGGAAGAAAGCCTAAAAGCTTTCATTAATTTTAATGGAAACCTCCTTGGGATTGGACTTGTCAATGGATACATACCTTACTAAAACTGTCATTTGCTCGATCTTGCTGATATCAGGAGTGCAAACTAGAATTATTGAATAATATTTAGCTTTTTTAATATCAGTAATAATATGAGATGTTATATTTTCAGCTAAAAGAATAATCAATTCATTTTGAATTTCTTTTCCGAGATAGTGCACTTTAGCTTCTTCTTTTTTAAGCACTCTGCGGATATGCTCTTCCATTACTGGATCAAACTGAGCAAGTAATTGAATAATTTGTAAAAAATTACCGTTACCGAAATCGTAAAGTTTGTCATTTGTACCTCGGAGGGCTAAACAATTTTGAGCAGGCATTTTTATTGTTGAAACAATTTGTAGAAGCACCTCGTCCCAATAATTTATTTCTGCGGTAATAAGTCTTTGTGAATGACTGTCAATCGTTTTATACTGTATTCTTTGACTTAATTCAATCCAAGACTTTTGACTTTCGATATGTTTTTTAGAGGTTTCATGTTGATTTAAAATCTTAGCGAGGTGCTTCCAAACTTTAAAACCTCCAATAGAAAGGGAACTTAAAGTAGAACCAAAAAGAAACAAATTTTTGCTGTATGTTTAAAAAACACCCAGTATATATACAGGGTGTTATGGGTTTGGTTCCAAATATCTTAATGCATAAAATTCATTTTAATTTCACTTCATTCATTTTAAACAAAAAAGTTTAGTATATCATGAGTCAAAACTCAATTATTTTAGAAAGAGAAAATGTTTAAAAGTTTGAGAAATTTAATTTTAGGGCCAATTTGCCGCCCTTTAAGGTTGCCTGGCTGGGCATGGGCACGGCTTGCCCACCCCTAGCGCCGGCCCTGGCCTAAGCTATTAGGATCGTTATGATTTGGAGACGTCAGTCTCAGAATAATCTAATAATTGTTTCGGCTTCTTAAGCCATCTTATATAAGGGATATATTATTGGAGACGTCAGTCTCAACATTTACAAATAGTTAATTATTTGGGCTACTTTAGCCAGCTTCATTAGTTAATTATGTGTGTAAGAGACGCCAGTCTCAAAAATATATCTGTCGGCTTCTCAAGCCATGTGATTCTTCATTTCAATAGTTCAGGAGTTCGATTCAAGTGAAAAAATTCTACCTAGGCCTTAAGTGCTTGTAGTGGATCAGAATTCATTTTAAATTGTAGGTTCTGGTTTAATTATTCATCGTGAGCAGAAAATGACCTTTGACTGACACCAATTAACCATTCAGATCTTCATTGGAGCAAAATAAAGTATCAAGAACTCTAATTATTCTAGAATTTGTTCAAAAGAACTGGAATACGCATCGACAAAACCAATTATCAAAATGATACTGAAAATTCAAGTTGATTTTAATATTAGAATAGATTAAGTTTTTATCAATGCATCTTGATTTATATACACTAAACTGTAATCATGAAAAACCATCACGAATCGTTACAAGCGTTTTTATTGTTTTTATTTTACTTATTTTGGGATTTAAATCAAATCCTAGGGTATTAATTCCAAGTGATTTTGTGATTTAATATCTGATAAGCTTTTCAGAATTTTATGCAACTTATGCATATGGTTCAATTTTTCTGACTGCTTACATTTTTCATTTCTATTTTATTTATTTATTTTTCTAAAATATTTATGCATTTTAAACATTGATCACAAAAGTTATCCAAGTGAGGTATTGCATTCAAGTTGGGTTATTTATAAAGCAATCATATATTTATTAACTTGTTTTATTAAATTTTTAATATATATTATTCATTCAGTAAAATGCCCCATCCAGAGAGACTTATTCGGTGATAAATATAATTGAACACTTATAAAATTATTGCCAAAATTTGAAATTGAAATATTTAAAATTTGAATTCTAAAATTTTGATTTATAGAATTATGCATTTGGATTCGATTTCTAAATTTCAAAATTTATGAGATTCGAGATAAAAGAAAGCAGCAAACGAAACACAAAATAACTGTTATATCCTTGGTATGCAGCGCCATCTAAAAGACAAAAAATAAAATAAAACGTAAAATTTATTTTTAATACTGATTCTTCGTAGGCATTGCGCACAACCTACTCAAGAATAATTACATTTCATTATCTATAAAGGGTGGTAAAAAAAGAAAACAAAAATTTTTTTTAAACTTTTATCGTTTGCATTCATTTGGAATCACAAAAGATCAAAGGACACTGATCTGTTCAGTCTATGACACCCTCGTTTCATGACAATGACCTTTTCATTGACACGCAACGGGTCTTTCTTTTTCCCTATTTTATTTTTCAGATTATTTGTGTGGTTCTGTCATCATAGATGTATTACATTGTCTAGAACAATCCCAGTTACAATTACATCCCCAGTGAATGCTCTAAATTTAATTATGTAATTTTTTAACAATTTTATTCCAATGCCAATTAATGATCTTTCAATTTTGTAATATTCTAAAACATGTAAATGTTAAATATTGATATTCTGAAATATATGTTTTATTATAAATTAAAACTTCGATTTACTATAATATAAGACGCTGAAAATTGTATGCTTGTTAAAGATATCTTGATTTCTACATGCTGGTAAAGACTTGTAAGGACACTGAATTTTCGCGAAAGTTCATGGTCATTTATGTAAATGTTGAAGTGATTTTCTTATAGCTGGAACTACACCTATTCCCCGATTTACACTGAAAATAGGTTCCTTAGAAAACCATGTAAATCGAAAACAAACTAAAATGTGCATAATTCAGTCATTTATTTCAACGTAAAATAAAACTAAATATATCTTAAAAAGATAAAAATAACTGTCTATTTATAAAATGACAAAAATATAAAGGTATATATTTGTAATTCATTTTACATATAAAAACGAGAAATATAAATTAAAAAATTTAACCAGAAATTTAGTTACTGTTATCACTTTCGTAGACTCTTAATATTTTATTCCTGATTGGTATGATATCACTTTCATCACTCGATAGTGGTTGATGCGATTCAAGTTCGATGTTAGATGAATTAGAAACAACTTCGGATGGGCGAACCTTGGTAGTGAAATGCGTAATTAACAATTGTGTTTCGTTTTTGATCAAATCTTTATAACCTCCTCATATTGAGTTAAGCGTTGAGTTACCTGAAGGTTCGCTTGATGTACTGTGCCTTAAAGGTCGAAATTATCCCTTGATCTAACGGTGCAATAAAGAAGTCGTATTCTTGGATAAAAATACAACTTGCACATTTTCATGATGTAAATCTTGAGAATGGCCTTGAAATTTCAAAACCATGTAAAAGTGAAATAGTGTAAACCGAGTACCGTGTAAATCGGGGGATAGGTGTATTACTAAGTTGAATAATACTCAAGCAATTTTAAATAATTTTATGTGTCTTATTTAACGTTATATACAGATAAATTGGAATTCTAATGTATAAAACTTAGTCATAATATACACAAACACCGCGTTATTTAAATGGTAAGATCTTTATTGTCATTAACTTCAGCTTTTGAGCAAAATAATTATTAAGTCAAAGACATTGTGATAATAGTCACGCAATCTACGGAAAGATTCTCAGTTGCATTAGTTAATAGGAAAATTTGAAGGTGAAAGTGCTAAACAAAAAGCAGATTTTTTCAATGAATATTTTTAAACATTACAAGTTCATTGATTGCACTTTTTAATTAGCAGTTTGAAGCATTAATCAAATTAAGTAGACTTTATAATATTACTGCATTCACTGTGTTCATTGCATATATATATATATATATACACTGCCTGATATAGAAAATGCAACTCCATGAAGTTTTGGTCTTATGTATATGCAAATTTCGGAGATAACGCAGCGGAACATGTTAGCAAATAATGTAAAATGCAAGTTGCTCATGTGGTTATAGCGCCTGATAAAAGGGATAGAAACGGCGGACAAGCCAACAGTCTTATCTCTTTGCCGCTTAGGAAATCCAACATTTCGGGAAGTTCAAAGCTGCAGAAGACACGTGTAGATGAAATGATGACTGGACGACGAAATCAAAGACAGTTCAGGCAAGCGGACGGTTTTGTAAGTGGTCGAATTGTAGGCTTATATACAGCTGGTTGGTCCGTATCGCTGCTAAACCCGCCTAGATGCATCAACTGTGTATAAAATTTGGACCAGATGGGTGAATGAACAAAATGCTAATAGTAAAATATATATAACCTTTTGCAAACAAATCAAAGCACCATGAAGGAAGTGGTTATTTTTTGATGAAATTGAATATGTATATAGCTCATACACAAATAATAAAATGATTATAAAATCAAGGTCATAGTACCTGTTCATGGCTGTTAAATTACCCATTGAGTGTCAAATTAGTAGTTGGTCTACCATCCTAGAGGCAATACATACTTGAATTCGTCGTTATTATCTGTGTAGGAGTTATTATATAGTAGAAATTCCTAATGTCATCCTACGACACATTCTTCCCGGCATTCATCAGTTGTTGGTCCAGATCTGTGAAATTTTGGGGTGCCCGAATCTGGTAACCGATCATGTACCAGAAGATGCTCGATCGGTGAAAGGTTTGGTAACCTTGCTGGTCAAGGATGAGTATCAATAATACGGAAAAAGTCCAGATATATGCGAATGATATGAGGTCTGGTATTATCTTGTTGGAAACTGGCATCCGGATGACGTTCCATGAAGAGTAATGCAAACTGCCGAGGGATGGTATCAACATATCGTTGAACTGTTAAAAATGTATGTAAAGATATATAGGTCATCTCTTTAGTCATTACCCTTCGTTTTGAACATTTCTTTCACTAAAGTGATTAAAATCAGTATATCAAATCTTAGATTAAATGGATAATATCTAATTAACCATCTCTAACAAAGCTAATAGCTCTAAAATTTAAACTCCTTTGCAACCACAACGAAGTTCTAAATGAAGCAGAAATGTTCTCTTTTCGAAATAGTTAGTAATTGAATATGTAAAATAAGTTATGTAAATTCTAATTATGCATTATGACTTATAAAAAATTATACCGTCAATTGATAAATTAAAATATTTATAAATTCTTAAGGTATGCATAACTGCATAGCTTATTCTGCAATTCAGAAAAGTAAAGTGTAAGCCCTAAGTATATGTGAACATTTTTAGTAATGATTTCTTATTAGTGATAATAAGAATCATGTTTTATGTATATGTATTTTTTTTTTATTTCTTAACGTGATCGAAGTCTCTGGAGGCATAAGTGATCCTTTCTCAAGAACTTAACTTATAATAGAAACAAGAATTTCCCTTTTTCAGCCCATCAGGGAGTGGTACAATATATTCCTATGTCTAAGGTACTGACGTGCCATTCGAACAAGAAATACACTTCCGATCCCCCTTTTCTTCTTGCTAGAAAAAAGTGCGAGCTGGAAAGATATAGATATTAGTTGACCATCAGTAGTTGAAACGATCCAGATCACTTGGTGCGTGATTAGATCGGTGATGATGGGGAAAAGTGTAAATATATTTCATTTAAAAATGAAATCTTAATTCCAAACATCGAACTCTACCCTAACAACATCTCACAACATTCTTATTCTAAGGCAGTAATCGCATTCAGAGTCATGTTTGTGCAGTGCAATGTGTTTCTTCCTCTATCCGGCAAAAATTAAGCCTTTATCCTTTTCGCAAATGCTGGCTACTTCTGATGTAAGGACTTTTGCGTACGTTTACATGTGGTCCGAAGCATTAATAGCCTTGCTACGTGGAAACAATTCGTGATGATAATGAGTTCGAATCCTGGCTTAACCGAAGATCCGTCGTGTTCACTAATGGTGACTGGGGCGCGTAAAATATGTCGGGTTGCAACGTCCTCCATGTTCCCATTACAAATTAATGCCTCTGGGGGTGGTTGGAGCCAGGTTATGGGTCTTCCCTGGTTTCAATATCTAAATTTGAAGACTCAGATGGTGCTGCCATTTGTGAGCCAAAAGTCGTACTTCCACCTACGTATGAGAGTGCTCTATTCAAAAACGGAAGACTTCTGACTTCATTTGCCTAGTCTCTGACGAGCGGACTTGGCTTTGCCTAGTGTCATCACAAAGAACAACAACTCGTGATGGAGAATTTCAATTGATGTACATCTTAAACATAGTACCAGTAGCTTTTGGGAGTTGAGTTTTTGCAATCCCGGAATTCGGATGACACCAATAACAATCAATGATGTGAACGATTTTCGAATCTATATCTCTCTCTATATATATATTTCTGTATATATATCTATGTATGCAT
>JAPDSC010062069.1:23310-38004 GCA_026290005.1 Latrodectus geometricus
TTTTTTTTTTTTTTTTTATCATTCTCGGAATTAACAATTTATGTAAATATGTAACTGCCCAATTTTTAATGGCTATAAACATTTTTGAAGAGGAAATAAAAATGTTATATTTGTTAATGTAAAAAAATTAATTACTATTGAAAATATTGTAAAATCTTTGAATCTGAAATATAGTAAAAAAAATTACATTCATTTTGTTGTTCAGCATAATAGAATAATTTCGCAAATGGGTTATTTTTATTCAAATTTATTATTATTTCTATGATTACAATAATTTTATTTTAATATATTTTTGTATTACAAAATGATATATTTTATTAATAAAGATATTGAAAGAATTTATTTCGAAATTCATTACATTCAATCAGTTCCCTTCTCCAATTCGAAGCTATCTTCCAATTCCAAAGAATCACTCTATTTTCTTTCCAGTTAAACCAACTGTTATTTCTCGTCTCGTATCTATATTCCCTTCCATAGAAAGCGAATGTATAAATTATAGAGGTCTGTGGAATAAATATTACTTCATATCCTAATTCATCCATCTGTATTGATATATTGTTACTTTTGGTTGCAGTATTCGCTCTGTCATTGGCTCTTCTATTCTTTGTAACAATCCAATAGAGGGCAGGGTATTAAAAATATAACAAGTACGTTTTGTACTTGTTATATTTTTAATACCCTGCCCTCTATTGGATTACATTGTAATTACTATAAGTTTTATAAATAAATTAAATTCAACTCTATTAAAATTGAGTGATTAAATCTGTAATATTTTATATAATTGTATAATTTTATTTTTTTATTAACGTTACTATAAATTACTATCATTCAAATATTAGTATTATTAAGAAATATTATTCTATTATACAAATATAATTATTAAGAAATATTTTTTTTTATTTATGCTACATTTTATTAATTACAATTTTATGTCTTTTGTTATAATGCTTTAATTTCTTGTATGAGGCAAAGATATATAAGTTATTTCCTCTAGAAAGCTTTTCTGTGAAAAACTTCGAACTTATAAATTTTCATAAACCTTTTTTTTATTCAGTATAAAAATTCATATATTATTATTTGTATTTGTTTAAAGTAAATTTTCAAATTACTCAATAGTAATTTTCAAAGATTTTCAGTGTTAATTAAAATATAAAGTTAGAAAAGATAAGAAAATAATTTTTATTTTTCAACCTAACAAGCATATTTTCGTTTTGAATGTAGTAAAATTGTTTAATTATACGTATAATTAAAAACTAGTTCTTTTAAGTATGCTAACTTTAAAGAATTATAAAATTTCATTACTTTATAAAACTTAAAAGAATTATAAAATGATAAAATTTTATTATTCTTTTAAATTTGTGAATAATTTTAATAGGAGAGGATTAATCAAAGAGAATTCTTTCAACTGTGTTTAGAAAAGTACATGAATTAACTTTTTAAAAAATCAACTTTTCAAATTTTTTATGTTTTTCTTTATTATTAAATATAAACGAAGCAATCATAGTAATATTATTTCATAGTTTAATAACTGGTAATTTTTTTTATAAAAGACGTTTACATTTGTTTACATTTTTATGAAGTAAATAAACCAAATTTTTCTGAACTAAAAATTGCATTAATTTACATAACTTGCTTTAATTTTAAGATTTTTAAGCAATTTATGGATAAATAAAATAGCTTTGCTATTAAAATTGTTTTAATAATGTTTTAATAGATATGATCATTGTATATTAGGCTAACTTTAATAGTTGCATAAAAATTCATTAAATATCGAAGAATACAAAACAGTTTTTTCAAAGATCTAAATTTCGTAATTTTTATTACATTGTTTAATTACATTCATTTTTTATTTTTTGTTCAACTTAATATAGTACTTTTTTTGTTCAACTTAATAATCTGTACTTGAAACATATTCAGACCCGCACTAACTTGGTTGCAGAAAGTAACGAGTATTTGAAAAAAAGTACTGGTTACAAATTACACTTAAATACCGATTACAAAATATTGATTACAGGTGTTCCCATCTCATCCCTGTTTCTTTCGTTTATCTCTCGATGGCTTTACTTAATTCTTGGGAAATTAATTTTAAGAAATTTGCTATTTTATTCCCAGAAAATGTGTTGGTCTGGTATTTAAAGTTTTAAAATGTAACGGTATTACTACCTTCCCTTTGAAAAAGTTGTTTTATGTCCAATTTAATTCTAATTGAAAGCCTTAAGCAAACAATAAAATAGGCTTCACAAACATCTGTTCAAACAAGTGTGAGGAAAAATATTTTAGGCCAATCAATCCAATATATTACATTTCAATAGAAGATGTAAAGAAAGATATTAACAATGGTTATTTTCTCTGTATTGAAATGAAAATTATTTAATGGTATAGAAAATATATATTATTAGCGTGCCAGACCAATCAAACTAAAAGTATCTTACGAAATTGTATGTAATTGACCTAATTACGGCATAAAAGTTACAGAAATTCACGCTTTCCTGTTTTAAAATCAGCTTATAGTGTAGAAGGTAAAGTTTGATTCCAATTGTTAGGTACAAAATATCAACAGTGCGCCAGGAGAAACGGACCAAAAATATCCAAAGTAACTACTTAATTGGTATAATTATTGCAGGTAAGTTGCAGAAATTCCCCATTATTATAAATGCTTGGTGGAGAAGGTAAGATTTAATGTTATTTTGATATATATAATATAAATAAAAGATGTGTACCTACCTATACCAACCAAAAATATCCGAAGAAACTGTAAGTATAATTACTACAGGGGAGTGTGTGTTTCAGGTTTCCTATTGTTTAAATTAACTTAGTGCAAAAGGTAAGATATAATTCCAATTGTTATATTAATTATTAATAAATAAATAACATTAGATTTATCTGAGTTAATATTTTCTATATTGATTATTTTGTTTGGTTTGGAGAATTGATTGAAATGTAAATAAGATAATTTTTAGCCAATAACACTCTTGTAAATGTTGAATATGTAAAGTAGATGATATTCGTATACTTACATATATATAATAATGCTTTTCTAAGATTTTAAATGATAAGATGAATATAGAGAATAATGAATATTCTTATGATTCAGAGGAATCTTTTGTAATGGGTGAAACCTTTACAACCAGGGGAAAATACAATTGTGCAAGAACTTTTAGCCATACAGCTACTATATTTGGTAAGGATTTATTAAACATTTAATAATTTCTTGATGTTAACATGATGTTTTACTTATTATCTTGTTTAATTTTAATAAATCTTTTTGACTAGTTAATGCTTTTGTTATTAACTTTATTTTGGGTACAACTCCCATTATATCCTATACAATAATCATTATAATGGGAAAGAAAGGATTAGGTATTACTGTTGTAAATATTTGAGTTACAAAAGAAAAAGTTTATTAAAAATTTTACATTTTTAGAAACTTTGAAAAATAGTACAAAAATTTTATTTAAATTTTATAAATTAAACATTTTATATACATTTTATTAATTTTAATATTGTTAAAACTAAATACAAAAGTTTATTTCTGGCAGAAAGTACTTATCTTTTTGATAATCAATTGCGATGGGGGTATATTAAAATAGTACCAAAATTTGTTGTGAAGAAAAAAAGGTTGATTTTATCATTGATGGAACCATTTTCTGGATTATATATATATATATATATATATTATTTTTCATGAGCTTAAATTTCTTGTATATCACATTTTGGGAACTATCCATTCATTATAATCTGCTTTGTAATGTAACATTAGCAAATCTTAGGTGAAATCTTAAGAGCTGATATAGGTTTGGCATGATTTAAAATATTTATGCTAAACGCCATGGAGTTACCTTGCTAGCCTATTGATATGGAGTTAAATCACTTTGCGCAATATGCAGTTTTCAAAATTATGCTGTTATGCTTAAACTTGAATTTTAAATATTGCTATCTCATACTCTTAAACTTTAACTATTTGAATATTTCATTGTAATTACTTACTATAGAAGTATTTTAAAAATAGTAACTAGAAAAAAATTTCACAGATTACATATTACAAAAAATATTAAAAAGATCAGTAACATAAATAACACATTTTTATAAAACCTTGGTTAATAATTAACTGAGCAATGGCACCCACCTTTAAAAAATATTAATATAATTGTTATCTAGCGCAAGAGACACCCAGTCAATAAAGCTAAAATAACAATGCAAATAACATACATTTTTTATGTGTACTCAGATTTTAATTAACCAGACAGTAGGGCCCACCTTAAAAATTTATCCTGAAATGTAATCTATAGCAAAGAAAACTAGGCATTAAAGCTATGACTATGACTAAATAATACAATTTTGTGAAAACAAAAGTTTCTAATTAACAAGCATTACATGCTAAACCTTAAATGCATGCCAAATATTTCTACACAATGATCAATAAATTTTGTAAATTATTACAAACAAAGGAAATTTTAATCAAATAACATGCAAAATAAAAGTGCTCAATTGTCCCTTGCAGAAGAATAAAAAATACAAATTCAGTTTATCACTATTCCTACCTTTCATTTTCTACGCACTTTTTGGTTAAAACACTTAAATTTTAATTTGATATGCTTCAAATATTTAAATTTCAGTTTGATACACTGAAAACAAAAGCACTTGAATTTCAACTGTAAATGAAACAGCAAATGTTTCAAAGATTGCTAAAACTCCAAACAAGTTTCATGCATGCTAACCATCGAGTTATATCATAAAGTAAAAAAATACATTCCCTCCAAGTAAACTACAGTTTGTTGCATTCATTGTCACTGATTCGTAGGATTTGGTAAAATTTTAGTAATAAGTTTAAATCATTACATATTTTTAAATAGTAAAATAGCAATTGCATTGATATTTAATCCAAACTTTATTAATATCCAGTTTTAAAAGTGTAAACTAATTTATATACATTAAATTGTGAGCATCAACAATGTGTTAGGTTGTAGTACGTAGCATAAGAATGGTTGGAAAATGCTGATATGATGATCTATAATTTCTAGCTCATAAATTTTTCATCAATGTACAGTATTTAAGTTACAGATTCTGTCACCCACATACAAATGTAATTTATAACTCCACTTATTTTTTTCTAATGTATGTAAAAAGTGATAAAAACATGCATTTTTTTTTTTTTTTTCATTTTTGTGTGTGTACAGAAAAAGGGTACATTAATATTTACAGTTTTGGTTATAAATTTACACTGAAAAGAATAAACTTGTATATGATGTAAAACTAGATCAGTATATATATATGTATTAATTAAAAACATTTTGCAAGGTTTTTATTTTTTTATTAATTACTCATTTTCCAATTGACCTTGTATATATATATATTTTAAATAAATCTCAATTATTTAAAATGTATATGAAAAAAAACTTACTGAAAATACATTCTTGCTGTCTTGAAGATATATAGTTTAATTAGTGCTATTCTTGATCCTACCCAAAATAACATATATTTCTGGCATAGTTGTTGTCAGAAATTTATTTTCATTAAATCTTTAGACTAGCTAGTAGCTTTTTTCTAGTTCTATTACAAATGATCTTAAAAAGAGATGGCGATTGATTAGACATGTTCTCAAACTAAAACAAACTTCCCTTTAGAATATTGCGTACATGTATATCTGATAAAGAAGAAAGGCCCTCCCCTCAACCTACAATAACTTTTAGGCAGATGATCCTAAATGGAAGAAACAATTTTAGATGGGTCTGCTCAGGAATGGTCAAAGAAGCAATCCTGGACTGGGGAAGGTAGAGGAAACTTGTGGCTGCTTCTTCATATCTCAAAAAACATAATGCATGTTTTAGCAATGCATATTATTTAAATGTTTTTGAGTGTTCTCTATCTTTGGTTTAAATATAGAATTTTCACATTGTCTTTCATTGGCTCTGACCAAAAACCGTTAATTTTGCTTAAAAGAAATAAATTTATTATAGTTGTGAACCATATGAAAAATTTTAATATGCATTTTTGTATACATTTATTTAGAAGTAAGTGATTTTGATAAATTTAAACTAATAGTAATGGAGAAAATCAGCGATTTTCAAATACAATAATAAACAGAAGTACAAATGTTTTGCTTTTTATCAAACTTGTTTCCTATAGAAAGTTCAAATTATTTCATTTTTTTATTATAAATATAAGCTAGTTTGATTAACAAAAATAAAACTCAATAAGCATTAGACTAAATGAACATATAAGCAGTTTCAGTTTATTTATGCAAAGTTGTTGTTTTTGTGTCAGTTTATTTATGTAAAGTTGTTGTTATGGACAGCACAGGAAAAAAAAAAATAATAATAATTTGACTCCCGGATCAAATGCTCTCAAAAGCATCTAAGACTGCTGCTGACAGCTCAGGAGCCTGAAGGCTGTATTAGGGTTCCTGCTGGGGGTCAAAGAGTGGCAGCAAGCTGAGCTTAAGAATCCTCATGGTGACAGACAGTCAAAGATGTGCTTTGGTTTAAGTTGGACCTCGGGGCAGTTCTTACAAATAGAGTGGATCCTTGTTTTGTCTAGAAGAATTTTCATGCCCCTTCAATGTCCAGTTCTTAGTCTATCAATGGTGCTTGTAATATTCCTGGGAAAGTCAAAGTCTGTAATAAGATGCTTCTTGAAGTTTTGTGTCAAGAGTCTGTCTTGCTATAGTGTTGGTATCTTCTAATGTGATAGTAATGCTTGAGTCTAGATTCTTTGCTTCTTTAGCTAAGGTATCTGCATGTTCGTTCCCTTCGATGTTCACTTATGCAGGAATCCATTGCAGGATTTTCCTTCAAGATCAAGTCTCTCCAGTAGATTATTAATAGCTGAAGTTATGTTAGAATTCCTGTTTTTAATTGCTTATAATGCAGATTTTAAGTCTTAGAAAACTACCAAGCCATTGATGGAACTCAGCTTCTGCAAGTCAGCTAAGTATTTAGTGAGGGCCTCTATTATTTATATAACTGTAATAATCTAGGAAAAGTAAAAGTAACTTATAAAAAAAATTTTTATTGAATACATTTAAATTAAAGGGAAAAATGCAGCATTTTGTTTTTCATAAAAAGTTTTCCATTTGAAATGTTTGTATTAAACTGGAAAAACATGTATGTATAGACTATATTACATCATATTTTGTTTGAGCGAAAATAATTCTGTATTAGGTTGTTTTATAGTCACTTTTTGTACTTTAGGGTTTAATTTGATCGGAAGCTAGTGTTTTCTATATATTCTGAAACTCTACAAATGTCCTTGTTTTCAGGTGGATAGTGAACCCACAAACTGTGGAATTGAATGTAGACAGCTCGGCTCCATTTCCAAAGGAAAAGCACGGAAGAGAAATCAATTTGGAATTCTTACAAATGGTAAAATAATTTAAATATTCTATTATGAACATGTTTTTACGCTAGCATAATAGTTTGAAAATTTAGTAATAATTTATTTATAAGAAATTTAAACATACAATGAAAAATTTAAAGATAATGAAAAATAAAATGTAGATATTTTGACTTGAATTTCTTTTTTTTTTTTTTTTTTTTTCATTATCTATTTTTTACTTTTGTATTAAAGAAATGTTTCATACATTTATTATAAAATATGAAATGTAAAAATGAAATTCATTCCATGAAATTTTTAAGCAAAAAGGATTTAAGCATTTTTATATTAGTTGCATATATATAATATATTACAAATGTTAAATAATTAAAGCATGTATATAAAAAATAATTTAGCATTATACACCCTATGTAAGGGTAACTAAATGTAGAATTACTGAAATATATATTACAACATTCAATAATTCAAAAATTAAACTTTATAAATAGAAATTCAAATATTTAATGATACAGTAGACGGCATTTACATTCATAATTTCATTCAAATGTAATTTCATTCAAAAAGAAATTTATGAATGAAATTACGAAGGCAATAAGATTATTACAAACAAAATTCAAAAATATAATTATGTAAGTAGTAATAATACCAATACGGTCATTTTCATTGGGTGTGTTGATCATATTATTTCAAATGTTTTTCCTGTCAATAGCAAAGGACAAACATGAAAAGATTATGCGAAACATTTCACCACCTCGTATAAGCCATGTAAAAAAAAAAAAAAAAAAAAAAAAAAAAAAAAAAATTGCTTTGTTTAATGACACAGATTTTATTTAATGACTGATACCTATAATTTCACAGTTTTTGTATTTTTGAATAGAAGTGTAAAAAATAGACTTCTTAAGAGCTTGATAGAAAAAATAAAGAAATATAAATATTAAAAATTTTAATTGTTAATGCAATTTCAAATTATTAGTGCTTTGATATATGGAATCTCCATATCAGTAATATGGAAGAAAAAAAAAAGTTTTGTATTATCCACATTCACAGATCCTGTAATAGGTTTGCTTCAGAATAATTAAAAACATTTTAAATTTATACTTTCATGCTTTGTTTCTCTATATGGTATATATAATTTCATTTCTCTTCTCCAGTGATTTTGAAAATTAGGATAGATACTTTAGAATTTCTTGTAATTGGGAAGTGTTTTTAGTAAAACATTTTTTAAGTATAGAGTTAAGAAAATATGAATATTAACATTTTCTAATTTAGTTTAATAATTAAAATAAATGTTTTACACAAATTGATACTACATTGTAACTGATCTTTAATATTTTTCTTGATAAAAATACTGAAGAAATCTAATTAACTTAAAAAATACATTCACTAATCAGCAGATTGTGTGTTTACAGTTGTTGGTTTAGAACTGTTATAATTGTTAAATCTCAAATTGTTACTTTGAGATTTCAAAATGTTTATTTTCTTTTAGATGCTGTAAAAATGAATGCTGTTTGTCCAATGTTATTGATGTCATTGATAATGTGCTATGTCCAATGTTATTGATGTATCCTGCATTAAAAATTGTTCATGCTATGCATAAATTAGATTTCTGAATGAAATGAAAAAGTTGTACAATAAAATGTTATATTCATATAATGTTTTGAATTCAATTTAAAATATACATTCTATTACTATAATTAAATACTTCATCAACTTAGAACTCTATAAAAGTTGAATTTTCTTAAACACATTAATTTCTTACTCTAAAATAGAATTTTAAATATTTAGTTGCTAAATTGATTGCTGGTTAAACTTTTAATTTGAATTTGAATTGTAACTTATAAAAACAAAATATTTTTAAAAAGCTTTGAAATAAAAGTGAATGAATAAAAAATTTAACAAATTGATAAGTTAATATATAAAATTTTAAGATTTATTTTTTCAAACGTATATAGTAAAATTCATTACTACTCAAAAAGAATATATTTATTTAGGATACACATACTGCTACTTGTTACATTACTGGGTTTAATCAAATTAAAAGGAATATTTTGACAAATGAAAGTTTATTTACTATTTGGTTTTTTATTTATTTATTATTTTTTTATCAATGACACCTAAAAGTTCCAGTTAAAACTGAAAGTTATTTCAGCAATTAGCACCAATTAATAACAGGAAAATCTGATTTAATTCAATTTGTCTCTCATTGAAATTTCAATGACATTGGATATTGAGCCCTTTTCTAGCAACATTTCTTTCTCTAAATTAATTTGAAAATTCTTTGAGGTATCAAATTAAATTATGCTTCAATCATTAGAAATATTTGAAAGTAAGGAATAGATTGTCCAAAAGGTCTCTTAAAAATTTGAAATTTAAGGTGAATAAATAATATAAAGTTCGTAAGGTAAAGCTATTTTATCAAACTTCTATGGAAATAAAAGTTTAGTTGCCTTCGAGTGTTCAAGCTAATGGTGTTCTGTCTTCTTGCGTAAGTTCGTAATTGTTCCTGGTATATAATCAATTATTCTGGAATTTTTAATTAATAATATTTCAGAACTACCAGCCGGTAGGTTTTTCCTTTTTACTTAATTCCCAGAACAGTTTCAAGTTTATAACGACATTTCTTCTGGATTTTCTGTAAAAATAACATGTCCTTTTGAGATATTTTAAGACATAAAAAAATAAGATGCAATATTATTTAAAATTTCATATCTATAAATTGTATTTATTTATTATGAAAATAACTGTGACCTGAACTATTGAATTTTATGCATATTTTGTGTAAAAAAATTTGCACTGAATTTTCTTAAAATTAATGTTATATTTATTCATTTCATATCTAATAGTGAAATAAAAAAATAAATGTTAATTAAAGGATTAATTCATATTATTACTATAATAAGAAAATAATTTATATTGGAATTTGTATTATTGAATGGTAAAAAAATGCAATTAAAATAAATAATTCATTTCAGTGGAAGAACTAATTTAATACAAATGGATTCATTCAGCCTTTTTTCTAAATTTTTCAAATGTTTAATGAGAAACGGTAAATAAATGATAAAAGATATCGAAAAAAAATTTTTTTTTGCCTTGAATACAAAATTTGAAGTTTACAGATGAAATTTCATAAAAATCAGAGCATAGCATGGAAATCCTGAATTTTATGACCAGATGTGACAAATGCTTAACTGTGAGAAATAATTATGCATACTTGAAGATGGGTTGGAGTTAGGCTATGAATCTTCTGGTTTATATTTCTAAATTGGAAGACCCAAATGGGGGGTGCTGCCATCTATGAGCCAAAATCGTTCATACTTTCGTATGAGGGTGCTCTATTCAAAAACGGAAGATGTGCTCAATCTGACTACATTTGCCCAGTTTCTGACTTTGGCATTGCCAATTATCATTAGTAACAACACATTTTCTTACACTAAAAACTGAATAATTTTAAACACTCATCAAATTTTAATAGCTTATTATATTAAAATGTTTTAGAATACATCTATACATTTTAATCTGAAATTTTATTCATTTTGTTGATACGTTCTTTCGTGTATATAAGATTAGTAAATATAAGTGTGAAAAAAATTTATACTTCAAATAAAATAATCAATCATAAATTTATTAATATTTAAATAATACAAGATATCAGGCTTATTGATTGATTTTAATATCTTATGGTCTTTGTAGAGTGCAGTTAAAAACTCTTGCTGAAACAGCATTGTAATAAAAAGAACATACAGCTGCATTGTTGTCATAATTTAACTCAGCTACCTTGAATTCTGGATTTATTGAAAGCTGAAAAATAAAAAGAATATTAAATTAATGAAATATATTCTGAATTGTATGCTGTTTGTATGGGTACATACAAATATTTAGATTAAGTTTTTATAAAAATTTAATTTGTGTATTTTGAAGAGGTGGGAAATAAATCACTTTAAGAGAGTTTACTTCGTTGATTAAAAAATAGTTTAAATTTATTTATTCCTAGATGATGTGGACAGCATCATGTCTAAGGAATATTTAGATGATACTGTATGCAAACAAAATTCATTGGAACCACTTATTGTCAAGCAGGCAAATCATTATAAGCGTACCACAATTGACAAAGTATGATAATTAATGTCATACGTTGCATTTTTTAAGATTGTAGCTTACCCTGTCTAGTAGCCAGCATGCCTGTCTGCGGATAGGAAGGTCATGGGTTCGAGTATGGATGTACTTTTTCTTTCTCCTGTCTTTGCATGAATGGTTGCCTACCCTATAAACAGGTTCCTACGGCATGTGTGTTTAGTTATATGAAAAATTCATCTCTATTTATCCTCTTCAATGTGATGTACAAGTATGTTAGAATGGAGCTCCAAAAATATCCGTCATAACCTAACATTTCTAGATATAAGATTCTGGACTACTTTATTCAAGTGATTTATTTTTAAATAATTCCTTGTTGTTGCTTGTCTCCAAGTGGTGTGACGAAGTCAGATCAATTCAAGGAATCCGTTGTCGGAAAGGAAATCGAATCAACAGATCCATAGGGAGAGAAAGTGCAGCTTCTACAGTTCAAAGACTGGATCACCGTGAGGAAAAAGACTGTCTTAGCTCCATGTCAGTTATTATTAGCGGGGAAATATAATTCCTTGTAGTCATAGAAAATATGATTGTAAAACTATTCAGATACATAATTTGTATGAATATTTAATTCGCTTATATAAATTTAGGGGACGAAAGCGACTGAGCAATGTGTAGTTTTAGACAATATTAATTTATTTCCCACCATTACGAAACACTGTGTACATTTTTAATTGGAGTTATATGATATGGTTAACATTGAATTTAGGAATGCAAATACTAAATGAGAAATGCCAGTCGACATTTCTCATTTAGTATATGCACTCCACAACCTTGCCAGTACCAGTAAAAAGAATTAATTAAACTGAGTGAGTATTTATTGTGTATGTAACTTCCTCAGCAAAAAGCTCTTTGATTGGTAATTTTATTTGATCTTTAATTATCGATCAAATTTTAATCACGAAATGCACTGCATTTGTATTTCTGTAACGGGAAGATTTGATATCATCTTAATCGTAAGACTGCTTTGTGAGGAACTAATTGTGATTCATAATAATTATAACATCTAGCATGTTACTATTTTATTCATAGCTGATATCTGCTTATGAAATAATGAATTTATTAAATGTAAGAGAAATGAAGGTTTTTCATGCGATAATTTTCACATCATTTTCAAATATGCATGCAATTTTAAGTCACGTTAACCAATGAAAATTTTTATCGCCAAATTTCACCAAGGTAGTCGTCATAGTAAGTAAGTACCCATAAGTTTCATACTATCATCTGATACAATTTTTACTTTGATTAAAAGCAGCTCATTTCTGGTATTTATTTTTCTTTTATTTCTCAAATCTACACAATTCAAGAAATTAATAAATTCCTTTTAAAATTCAGTCTCGGATTTCGAAAAATTTATTATATATCATATTTACCTGATTTATTCACTTTATTTTCAAGGTAAACTATTCAGGGCAATTATTTTAAAATTGCACCATCAAAAAAATAACTCACTTTAAATATATAAATTCCAGGTGGCAGCTCTGTGATGTCAATCCACTGACAATCGATGTTATGCAGATAGGTGTCGCTGCAGCCAACAGAGATTCCTTGGTCGCCATAATTGGCGCAATCATATCTTTTCTCAACCCCAGGAAGGCAATTGTTGTCTTCGAGGCAAAAGCTTGCTTTATGGCCTTCAGCTACTTTTTGCCCTTTTAAATTTATTATATCAAAATGGGCAAAAACTTCCATACTGTGGTAGTGCCTAGATTGAATTATAAATTACTCTTAAGTTCGAAAATACAAAGTTTATTAAACATTTATATCTTTAAATCATAATATAATTAATTAAATTTTTACGATAATAGTACAAATATATATGCAATTTTTTGTAATTATGTACTTTTAGATGATAATTTATTCTATCTAATCATTTATTTCTATAAAGGCGAATCCAATGGAACCATAAGTTGAACTCTGTACTTTACCAATTTTGTGAGCATGTATTATTTTAAGATAATCAGATAATCCAATGAACGGGAAATAATTTTTGGTTCATTTTGTGAACAATATTTCTTCCAGATTTTATAAAATATTATAGAAATTACTTTTTTATTAATAATCTTCTTCACAGTTATTTTTTTCTCTCACTGGGATTTTTCTGTTGTCATTTCTTTTTCATTGTTATGTCTTTATAATTTTTCAGTTTTACTTCGATCTAAATTATAGTTGGATTGATTTTCTTCCTTGACCTACTTAATAATTAATTAGCCTATTTGAAAACTGTTGTAAGGATTTTTATGAACACCCACGACATATTTGCTTTTGTAAAAGATTTTTCTTAGATAGTGCGTTGTATTACATTTGGCAGAGAAAAAATCAGGAAAATTTCCAAGCCCTCAGTTTAAAAACGCATGCAGCAAGCAGAAAAATAACATCTGTACTCTTAATTGTGTTTACTAATAGTCTGATGGCAAGAGCAACTTTGTCAAGCGAGCAATTCAGAATTTTATCCAGCAACACCGGAAGGTGGATATTGCGTTTGCTGTATCATGTTATATGCGTAGAAACGTCTTCCATGTGACATGTAAATATGGCAAAACTTGCACGAAAAAGTCTCCCTTAAAGACAACAACACGCGTTGAATAATAAAATAAAGGACCCGGTACTGAAACCTTAAACTATTTCTCAACATTTAATGGTAATTGCATTGAAAATATTAGAAGATTTCTGGGTTTTCTTCCTTGCAACAAGTGAATATATCCGTTTATAGGTGAAAAGTCTGGGAAGGCAACGATGTTAACAATCCTTGTAACAGACTTCGGCTGTTTGGTTGGCTACTACATGATGTCAAAACATCCATTGTTTGCTGTTGCTCAATATTAACAACACTCGAAATTGAGTGTTGTTAATATTGACCTGGTTGGTTAGGGCATCGTTCTCGTTACCGGAAGGTAGTGAGTTCAAATCCCAGCTTAGCTGTAGATCCGTCATGTTCTCTAATAGCGACTGGAACACGTAAAATATGTCGGGTCGCTATGTCCTCCATGTTCCTATTCCAAATTAATACCTCTGGGGGGTGGTTGGAGCCAGGCTATAGGTCCTCTCTGATTTCCATCTCTAAATTAGAAGATCCACGTGGTGCTGCCATCTATGAGCCAAAGTCGTACTTGCAACTTCGTATGAGTTTGCTCTACTAAGAAACGGAAGACGCTCATTCTGACTTCATTCGCCCAGTCTCTGACGGCGGGTTTGGCGTTGCCAAGTGTCATCAGTAACAACAACACAAAAAGT
>JAPDSC010062069.1:38014-82082 GCA_026290005.1 Latrodectus geometricus
GATGCTCTCTCTCTCTGACATCATTCGCCTACTCTCTGACGGCCGGGCTTGGTGTTGCCAAGTGTCATCAGAAACAACAACAACAACATGTGTTGTTTTACTTTAAATTAAATGCTTCTTCCTGTTATCATAATTATTGAACAAAGTTGTGGCTTATTTAAAATGTTGATAGTGTAATTATGTTAAGCTATTTTTATACTCACATGTGGCAGGTATGCCAATTCCAAGCATGTTTAGGCAAGAAAGGCTTAAAATCTGTGGTACCAACGTTTCCTATACGAGCGGTGAATCTCAGTAGTCTACGCTGTTCATATAAATAACCTATAAAATGTAAAAATTATAATATAATTATTAATAATGCAATAATTATAATTATTTCCATTAACATATTGAAATAGATAACTGCAACCATAAAAAAATTCCAGAGAAATGTTGTTGGAGAAATGCTTTTTTGACGATATAACAATAGCTGTTATATCGTCAAAAACATAATATTTTATCTTTCAAAATAAATAATTATTACTTTTGAAAGATAAATATTGTTTTTGATGTTTGGATTGGTATTAATCTATTGAATAAAAGAAAGACTTCTACTAATATATCAGTTAATTAAGGCTAAGAGTACTTAACATAATCATTTTTGTCAAACTTGTAGGCTTCGGATGACAAACAATTTTCTTCCATTGCACATTGGAGAAATAATAATTGGCGATCTTCTAAATAAGCTGATCGTTCAACTTCTAACTCATCTGGCACCAAATCTGGTAATTCTGAAACACAACAACAGATAATTAGTCATGTTTAATGTGAGAATTTTTTGGTCTGGTAGATAAAAACCGTGTGAGATATTAATAACATATTTATAGATATTATTCAAGTTTGGTTCAAAAACAAAATCTATGGTTTTATATATTTTATTTTTCTACCTTGTGATCTCCTCTTTTTTTAAGGATATCAGCAGATCACTTAATAATTAAGAAAGTCTGTTCGTCTGTAGACAGAATGATGCAACAATTTTTGATAACCAGTGCAATTAATGATTTCATAAAGTTGTCACATAAAGATTAGTACTTATAATTCCCTCCATAATTTTTGTGTGTGTACTGCTTTATATCATACACAATGCTGTTTCTATTGGTGATGTAATAGTTGGTCTCGTTTTTATTACCAGAGTTTTATAAAAGACGTTTCGTTATTAGGATATATAGATTTAAAATTTTTATATATTTTTAGAAGGTATTTTTGCTTCAAAGATTCAACACTTCATATATAGCATTCTAAAAACACGTTTTGTATATGGAAATAAGTTTTTGTAGTTAAAAGAATAAAAAAAAAGTATTTTAATTTATTTCAAAGGGCGATTTTTTGTTTCAACAAAATTTTACGTTCTACGTTTATAAAAAATGTTCATAAATTTAAATAAAATTTTTCATTAGATTTCTTCAAGTAATAATCGCCATCTAAAATGAATACGAAAACAATATGTATATGAAAATCATGGAAAAAAATATATAAATAGAATTATTAACAAAATAGAAGACTAGATATGAGTTAATCAGATAGTTTCAGTTGGAGAAACATTGTTGCATAACATGCATAAATACAAAAATATGCATATTTTAAAATGTGGGAACAGAAAAAAAGTGTGTTGACTAAAATAAAATGTTTATAAGTGTTAGTAGACAATAATTTTATTGAAAAATGAAAAATCTTCTCTTCAACAGTTTTGAATTTGTTATGCAGGTTTTTGGGACAGGATTACTGGTTTCCAAGTAATTTAAATGCAATAACATCAGCAGGCTGATTGATATTATTGATTTCAATCGATATATATCTGGTCTTAAGCGATTAAACAAATAACGTAAAACTGATTTCCATGTAATAAAGGATAATATTATTATAACAATGCTTCTTTTCATCAGTTAGCTACAAGTCACATACGATCTTATAATAATCAAAATTTACATGAATGTCTGAAATAGTCATTAAAAAGTACAGACTAACATGAAAGAAAATATTTAAGCTAAATTTACGATTATTGTGTGGTCTCTTTTTGAGCATAAGGTTTAATTCAATGAATACAGTGAAATACTAATTCTGTTGTTTCATATTCTCCATGGCTATCAACTGCTAGACAAGATCCATGGGATTATTAACCCTCAAAAAGTCCAAAAACATTAAAGGATTTCTAATTAAGTAGTCACGAAAGAATTGAAGACAGTCCGAAATGTGTTCCTGCGAAAAGTTGCAGGTTGGAAAAATCTTCTGACCCTTATAAGGATTCCTCAAGTGGCCACTGGCAAATCTGGAAAGGGCCGTCTGACCTTTTAGGTCTCAAGTGAGGCTTAGAGAATCACCAAGGCTAGTTCTTGTGTACCATTCTTTTATCGGGGGGATATCCCATTTAATCTTATTAAAATCCTACCTGATTGCAGAGATTTCGTAAAATTTCTGAATAGTGGCAAGGCTTCTGGATCTCTCTTAGCCAGTTTATTTGCAACTTCCTTTCCATAAATATCGATATTCGAGGAAATCCATTACAAATATACAGTCCGAAAAAGGGAAATCTGTTTAAGAATATCTAGTATGGAAATACTGGATCTGTCATCCGTATCATCCATACTTTAGATACTGAATTACATTCTTGCTGTCTGATAGAATCCAAACCTCACCATAAAGTTTTTCCGCAAGTATGGTCCTAAGACCTACTTTATACTTGGCAATAAATTTATTTCTAAAATCGGAGCAAAAATCTGGATTTCTAATTTTGATCACTTGATCTCCATCTGGGGTCACGATATAAATATCGCTTCCTGATTGGTTATTCTCACTTTTGCTTCCATCTGTGTATAGTTTAATAGTGTCTCTTGGTATCCTATCAATGATCTCCAAAGCGAGCTGTTTCAGGTGTTCAGAGGTATATTTGAGCTCTTTGTCACTGGTGACAGCACTTCAGTGTTAAAAATTAATTCTTAACCACTAAAAGGAAAAGATAGGTCTATCACAAGAATTGTTGAATAATAGATTACAACGATAATTACTCCCTCATAATGAAACAATTTCAGATTTATGAACGTTGGAAAGGTGGTACTAAGATATTCTCTGGCGGTTTTTTGTTTGTTTAATTACGTTATGAGTACAAGGTTTTAAAAATGGAAGACAACAAGCAGAAAATTCGATACATTTTAGTTTTTCAATAATAATAGCGAAAATGCTAGCCAGGTGACAAAAATTATGAAAGGTGTTTATCGTCCACTATAAGACTGCAACAACCAATTACGCACAATTTTGGTTTCGTCGACTCCGTTCGGGTATTTTTGATGTTAAAGATGCACCTCGCATGGATACAGCATCGTCGAGAATTTCTAAAAATATCAAAAATTATCGAAGTTGACCGTATGTCAGCAGTTGTAGCTTCGTGCAAGACTTAAAAATCCACATGAAAACTATTTTAAACCTTTTTACAAAGTGAATCCGAAAGAAGTTTCATAACGTTCACATAAAATATAACTTCTTTTCCCCATCCTCATATTACGCATTACATTCGGTCAATATATTTGTTCTAATATTAAATTCTCATTAAGTTCTAATTAATCATATAATTTATCTTGAAAATGCAATTTTAAATCTTGTAAGTATAATTAAATATGTTAAACATTATTTGAAAAAAGAGCAGAACGATATAGGATTTGTTAATTAATAAATAGAGATATTTAGATTGGGAGAAAACAGAAGTTAATTATTGGGTTGGTAGAACCTGATAATTAAATTAATATTCCATTATTTTCAAATTTTTGCTCATTTATTTAATTAATTTTTTTATTTTACGTAATCTAAGATTAAAATTGTACACAAATCAACTTATAAATTAAATTTTTAAGCTTGTTGTTACTGATGACACTTGACAACGGCAAGACCACCCGTCAATAGACTAGGCGAATGAAGTCAGAGACAGAACGTCTTCCGTTTCTGAATAGAGCACCCTCATACGAAAGTGGAAATACGACCTTAGGCTTATAGATGGCAGCACCATCTCAATATTCCAATTTGAAACCTGTGAAGAACCTTAGCTTGGCTCCAACCAGTCCCAGAGGTATTAATTTGGAATGGGAACATGGAGGACATTGCGACCAGACATATTTTACGTGCCCCAGTAGTTATTAGTGAACACGACTGATCTTCATCTAAGCCGGAATTCGAACTCACCACCTTTTGGTACCGAGAATGCCGCCCTAACCAACCAGGCCACCGTAGCCTAAATTTTTAAGGATAAATATATAGGTATTATTTAAAACTGAGGAATTGTGGGCAAGTAGTATCTTTGTTAAGGATTTGTCGGGGGGGGGGGGAACTGTTGATTTAATATGTTAGTCAAGTTTTAATGTAGTTATTGTTGTGACATGTTAATTACTCTTCTGGTCTTTTGCAATTCTAATTAGTTTTGTGCAACAATTTCGTGCATCGTTGAAGCATAATAGCCAATGATATGCTGTTGCAATAAAAGCATTTCAATTTAGCTTTTTATGTACTACAGTAGTTCATTAGTCTGGATTAGAATTTATTTCGGTTTTTGGTCTATTTAGTTTTGATTTGAAGAAAAATACAGATCAGCAACAAGATCTTTACATTTTATTGTCACATGTACTGTTTCTCATAATAATGATATCAGTAATCATGTTTCAATACCGTAGTGATCAGTCACATCCGGAAGCAATATCGTAGAATGCTTCTGAAATTTGAAACACTTAAATGATCAATATGGTTATGAATTTTATTATGAAATTTTAACCTCATTTAAGCATTAAAGAGACTACCTAACACATTAAGCTTCAAGTTCTTCTGAACTATAGAACCGTAATCCTAAATGTCTGAATTTCAATAGACACTGTTTGGGCCATTATTACAGCATGCAATACAACAACCTATAATTGTTCGAAAGGAATGTGGTTGCGAACTCCTATTAATTACTTTTCATAGTACAATTATTTTTGATCTATCATGACAGTAAAACATTATGTTGAATGATGAAATTCATTTTTACTGGAACAGTCAATACTCAATTGTTATATTTGGGTTAAAGAAAATGTTGGAATTCATTCTCCAAAGTTGACTCTTTGGTATATACTTATGGTAACTTCTACTTCAGGTGCATCTTTTATTTAGAAAACAACTACTAGTAGCCTTGTTACAGACTGGGTACGATGAAATACAGCTAGACGCTTTTTGCCAAAAATACAACAAAAGACTTAAATCTATCGTTTTCAAGGAATATAATATGGATTTTGTAGAAGTTTCTTTCGTCAATTGCTCCTTTAGATTACCATATTCATCAAATTTAACTATGTGATTTCTAGTTCTGAACCTATTTAAAGAATCTAGTATATTGAAGAGGTATTACTTTGTTGATTCACTTGAAGTTGTGTCAATCACGTTTCATAATGTAAAGCATCAAACTTATTACATTCTGCGGTGAAAATCTTTGGAGTCTTTAAGTTTGTATGTGTTCAACGACTGGCTCCTAGTGGGAAAACTTTATTAAGTTTATAATTAACAGATGCTACATTCGTAACATTTGGTCATGATAGTTGAGGCGAAAGCTATGAAAACAGCTTTAAAATTATTCGGGGATTTTTTGTTGGTCATTTGTTGAATTAAATATTTCGCTTTCCATCCAAAACTTTACCAAATAATCATTTAAATTAAAATTCTTTTGTAATTCTTGAGTTTATCTCATGATAGTCAACATATCAAATTTAGGAAACATTTTCTAATCATTTAGTTGGAAGATATTTTTATAAAAAAAACTAACGATAACTGCACTATATTTATATACTTATATTATATTTTACAAGTATTCTTCATTTCTAAAACATCTTTTGCTTCAAAATTATATATTACTGGAATTAATTCAAAATAGCTTATTCCTACTCTATAATTTCAAGCTCAATTACTTTTTTCTTTTATTTTCTTTTTTTTAAGTAAAATGTGAAATAGGTTTTATGTTCGTAATTTACAGTTTACAATTAAGATGACAAAATTAAAAAATAATATCAAAGTAAAATGGATTGTCTCTATGGCGCAACTTGTTCTTCAGATACAATGTTTTACCTTTTACCACGAGACTACAAAAAGCAATAGTTTCACAGATTGTACTCTCGTAATATGATCTAATTTAAGCTTCAATTCTATACTTTCAAGCCAAGTTTAAAGAAAAAAAAAACAATGCAGACATTTGTTGGTAATGACACTTGGCGACGCCAAGTCCGCCCGTCACAGGGACTAGGCGAATGAAGTCAGAGAGGGAGTGTCTTCCATTTTTTTAAATAGAGCACCCTCATTCGAAGGTGGAAGTAGGATTTTTGGCTCATAGATGGCAGCACCACCTGAATCTTCCAATTTAGAGATTGAAACCAGTGAAGTTTTGGGACTTCACTGGCCTGGCTCCAACCACCCCCAGGGGTATTAATTTGCTATGGGAACATGGAGGACATTGCGACCCAACGGATTTAACGTGCCCCAGTCACCATTAGTGAACACGACGGATCTTCGGCTAAGCCGGGATTCGAACTCACCACCTTTTAATAACGAGAACAACGCCCTAACCAGCCAGGTCACCGCGGCCTATGCAGACATTTAAAAATCTAATGCAAAACAGCACAAAAAAGGGGAACATATTTTATAAATGTTTGTTTTATTGTCAAATGGGTGCTAGAGCATATTTAATATAGATATCCATCTGAGCAAATATCATAATGGAAGTACTTGTATACATCCTAAAACTATATCTACCTGTTGCGCAGATTACTCCAGCGATGTTCTCTTCCTTTCCAGGGCAGTTGATAATCCCATATTCTTCGTAAAAACAGGAGGATATGTTGGGTTCACGCCCAGTGCATTTAATGCCACTGATTTTAATATTTTCATGACGACCTCCAAAAAAGGAACTCTATAAATAAAATGCAAAGAATAACTTAACTTCAGCATACTTAATTCAATTATTATTATTTTGCCACAGAAGAATGAAATTTTTTTTTCAAAACAAAGTTTTATTCTTTGTCAGTTAGGTAAGTCTGATGAACATATATCATAACTTAATAAAATAAATTAGTCTTTCGTTCTATGATTAGAAAATAGACATTTGAGATTTCATGTTTCATAATAATGAAAGCAATTATGAAAGAGCTATTATGGCAAAATGTTTTTTTTAACGAAAATTGATTTATGAGCTATTTTGTGTCGTCATTTTAAACATTGAGTATAAACCAACTTTTCATTAGTTATTACCGACGTTTGAACTCATTTTAACCAACCATTTTATAGTTAAAATACCTAACAACAGCGTTAGACTGAATATAACATTAAAACTAGCAACTTGAAGACATTATATGTTATATTAATTTTGATATATTGAAATAATCGATTGTATATTTTAGTGACAACTACATTACTTATTTTTTCAACATTGTAACATATTTTCTTACGAAAATGATTTAGAGTTCCTTCATCAATGTGAACATAAAACCATAAATTGATAAAATTTATTACTTAAATATTTAAAAAAATTAGTGATAAATGATTAAATTTTTACAAATTCAAGTAATTACTGAAAATATTTTTCAAATGAAGATTAATATGAATATATACATACATAAACACACATGTATATAAGCCTATATATTTGCAAAATTCTTGCAAAAATGATTTAGAGTTTCTTCATCAATGTGAACATAAAATTATAAGTTTATAAAATAAAATTTATTACTTAAATATTTAAAAAAATTAATAATAAATGATTAATTTTTTATAAATTCAAATAATTACTGAAAATATTTTTCAAATGGAGATTAAATGAATATATACATACATAACACACATGTATTTAAGCCCATATATTTGTAAAATTGGTTCATTTTCATAAAATATATTAACATTAAAAAATGTAAAATTTTTTCCTTTAAAACAAAATGAATTAAATAAAAAAAAAGTTAAATTGCAGGTTGAATAAATTCAAAAATCATGTGCAGAGAAAGGATGAATATTTTCCTCAATAATGTACATATTTGTTAAGTTTATAAAATAATGTAAATTATTTTAAGAGAACAGCTACTAATCATGATAAAGATACTACAATCGCTTCAACTTAGAAAATTGTGAATTAATTATTTAAATTATATATAGAACGAAATGTGCGAATAATGGAAAAGGTGAGAATGTACTTTAGGTCCCCTGCTTGGCGCGTTTTCAAAACCACTGCGAAAATTCTACCGCTATTTCAAAGTGAAACTTAATTAGCGACCAATGAAAAGGCTAAAACAAAAGAGTAATTAATGAGCATGCGTGAAAAAACGCTTCAAATTCGTGAGTTGGTGAAGTAGGGGACCTAAACCGCAAATTAACCATGGAAAAATATTTGCTGTTGTATGGGCCTCTCGACAATTAAGAAAATAAATCAAATAGAATAATGATACAAACGAAAGAAAGTGACGATCAAGAAATTCGATAGTTAATTAAGGTTGTTTTTATCCAAAACATATACCTGATTTCATTGTTATTTTTAAATGTCAGTTCGTAATTTATAGGTGATAGTTTAAAAATAACAATTGATATTACTTATTTATCAAAAAGATATTTATTTGATACGTCAAATTTACCGCATATTTCACCTATCATTGATAACATTTTTGCCTCATTATCAGTACTCAATCGTTTGTTATAAACAATTGTACAACAACTTGTACATCTGGTTATGGCATTCCTTAGGGGAAAAAAATGCTCCTTTTTTTACATTTTTTTCAAGAAACAGTGGCTTTTTGAAAAACTTATTAAGTAACATCATTCTCAAAGAATGCAGAAATACGAATGTCAATGGAAGGAATGCATGGGGTTGATCAACCATACTTCGAAAGGAAAATTGGACTTTTTAAAAGTATTTTAACATAAATATGTTTTTTAAAATAGAATTATAATCACACAAAGTCTTTTGGCGAGACGCATGCTTGTAAATGAATGCCACCTACAAATTGGCACAGAAAACTTGTTCTAAGTTCACCTTTTTTCCATAAAATCTTGGTGTCACTAAGAAACTCTGAAAAAGTTTCAATTTTATACATCTTTGCGAAAATCTTAACTGAATCTTCATTATTTCAATAAGTAAAATTAATCGAAAAGTTGAATAATAATGTCGTTTGTAAGATTATTAAGGAATATGCGTCTACAATAGCTTGTGCTGGAAAATGAAATTCGCTCACCAGGATATCAGAGCACTTATGTGAAAAAATTTTACTCTTCAGTTGCATACAGAAATTCTTTATTACTACAGAACTAAAAGAGAGTTTTTCAATCTCCATTTTGATTTGATGATCTGATTGAAATCATTAAAATAAACTAACTTATATATAACGCTAAGAAAACAACAATTCGTTTATTTAAAAATAAAGTTGAAATACTTTTCTTACAACTTTGCTCAAACTGTAAAAATAAAATACCAATACAATATAATTTATAAATCTTTCAAAAGAATTAATGCATAAAAGCAGCAATAACGATATCATTTTATAACGAAAATAAGTAAAGTCCCATAAATTAAGGATTTTATTTATTAAACAAATTTATATTTTTTAATTTGAATAATTTAAAGATCATACATCAAATTTGCAACAAAACTGTGAGCATAAAATTACCATCAAGATTTTAAAATAGGTATTCAATATTGTATCTGAATGATGGAAATTCGATAGATTTTCTTTTATTTAATTGAAAGTATATAGTCTAAAACTTTTTTGACAAAAGTGGTTTTGAGCTGAAAATATGGATTAGAATGATTTGTGGTTTTCTAAGTAATTCAATCATAATAGATAAATGTTGCTCGCTTTGATTTTTTTAAAAGAAATTTAAGTTTTATTGTCAGACCAAAAGAAAAATAGCATTCACTCAAAAATATTTTTTAAAATTATTGTGATAACGTTAAAAAATTGAATATTTATTTTCAATATTTTAACGTCATCTAAACGAAGGAATTTTTCTAATTCTATCAAATCATTTTTTCTCTTTAAAGCATAATTTTATTAATACTTAATTTAATGTCATCATATTACAACAACCAGTATTTAAAAATGCATTACAAAGAATTCTCATGCTCTATATACATATTTTGAATTAAATCGAAGATTTGCGAAGCATTAAGTGAAACCTTTATATACTATAGATCAGGGGTGGCCAAGACGTCGACCGCGGTCGACTGGTAGACCGCGAAGACACTTTAGGTAGTCCACGCGACCCTCCCTATAATGACCTCGGATATTAACAATTTAATTTATGACTTATGACATAGAATCAATGAATTATTTAATAAAAATTTACTGCAGTCTACGCTTTAAAACTCAAAACAAACTGTGCAAAGATTTACGATTTAAAGATTTGTGATTAAAGGTTTACGATTTAAAACCTAAAACGGATATGATGAGAAATATTAAAACATTTAACGAAACTATAGAAAAGTATGCATGTCAATTAAGAAAACATGAATTGAGAAACTTCAAAAACATGGTGGAAGAGTGCATCCATAACCCAAACCGAGACTTCGAAGATTTCACTTAACACTTACTTATTTTGTTTAAAGAATTTGAAAGAAGATTGGCTGACTTAATTAAGTTGAAATAAATAAATTTTGTGATATTTCCATTTGATGAAAATGTCAAAATTGATGAACAATGTATCTAAAAAATGAGATATTTAATAGATATTATATCAATTACGGTCGAGGAAGAAATTATTAAATTAAGATGCGATATATTTCTTAAATCCAGAGCATATTTAGCGATACTGATTTTTGGAAATTAATTTCTAAAGAAACCTTTCCAAATATTTACAAATTGATTTGTATTTCAAATCATACTTTGGTTCAAGGTATCTTTGAGAATCTGCTTTTTCAACCATAATCAAAAAACAAAACTTGGTCGCATTTAACAGATGAACATTTAATTTCGTGTTTATGCATTGCAAAAAGCTCATACCAGCCACAATATGATAACTTGTCGTAGATATACAGTGCCAAATTTCAACTATGCGAAGTGAATAGGATGGTCACTTTTTGATATATGAATACATTTTATTTTCGTCAGTAAATTCTTAATGTGTTAATATTAATAGTCAGTTTTTTTTAAAAAAAATTATATGATTTACAATTTTTTCTTGTTACCGAAAATAAATATGTACGTTAATTTAGCTCTGCCATTGGTAGACCACCTTCGAATTTTTAAATGTGGAGTAGACTCCGGATACCAAAAGTTTGGCCACCCCTGCTATAGATATTTTAGATGGCTTAGATGCCGTATAATCCAGCATGCCAATTTTTTAATTTGATTGGCGATGAAAAAATGCTGTCAAGATGCTGCAATCGTAACTTAAAGCAGCGAAGATATCGTATTGTGACTTAAAAAATTCCGGAAAAAAGCTTATACATCTAAATAATAAATTTAAATATGGTAAATAAAAAGTGCTAATATATATTTTTGAAGTATTAAGATTTAAAAGAAAGAAAATATAAGAATATTAATTAAAATACGAAAATGATATAAAATATTTTAAATTTCTTTTCGATGACGTAGGTACTAGGGTTGCCAAAACAGAACTTTTTATTTTTCTCTATCTTTATGATGTCATAAGAGCCGGGTTGCCAGATAAATCAGAAAATCAGCCAAAAGTACCATTAAAACCCAAAAATTGGCATGCCGGATTAAACGGCATCGGTGTCTTTTAGGTTATCTTTATAGAAAAATATTAAAGCTGATTAAACAAGTAAAGCAAATTACTAGTGATATTTTAATAGTTTTAAAAATATTATAAGTTCATAAATTACTTTTTGCGTTTATGTATCTTTATGTATCAAATAAGATTTTAAAAAAAGTACAAAAAGAACTATGTAAAGGAAGAAAATGAAATTTATTTTTCAGTTCAAATATGACATTGAATATGAAAAAAATTACAATTTTCACTGGCTTCTTAAAGTTTTAAAAATTTTATCATTCTTTACAGTAACGGCCTGCTTTAACATATTGTATTTCGTAGGATTTCAAGAATAAAATAATCAAAATTAAATTTAGTTTTTTTTTTTTAATTTGTATATTGGACATAATTTAGCTGTTGTATTTGATCTTCCCAATGCATTTTCGGAATTCTTCAGAGATACAGTTAATAAAGAGATTATTCTCCGCATTTCTTATGGTCCACTATTATTGCAATATTCTTTTAGTTGTTTTTCGCAATCGTAATATAAAGTGGAGAGTTTCTTGATGTAAGTGCTATACTCTCTTGTATACTAAATAATGCACCAGGAAAACTTTTTACCACAAAGGAATTTGTATGATGTTCAAATATAGAAGTATTTTATATTAAATATTGCTAGCGGTGAAGTTCTTTTGTTTAAATTTGTTACTTTTCGAGTGGAACAGTCTTTTTTACTTAAAATATTTCACATTTTTATCACTTAATTGATGATTGCTTCAGAATATTTCTCAAATATGAAGGCTTGAAGTTTACATAGAGACACATTTCTAGAGCTAATCAGCAACAAAATAAGAATCTTCGAGCATAAATTAATAAGTGTTTCATTTTTTTCATCCTGGGATTGTATTTTTATCTTCTTTTTTCTCTGATGTAGAAGACTGTTACATGACCAAGACATTTCAATTTGGATGCCTTTAAATTTATATAAAAAAAATGTTTCCTTTTGTTAAATAAGAATTGATTTTATCTTAATTTCCTGGAGAAAGTTACTACAGATGATTTATGGCTTGTTTCTGTTTCTATAATGTTCATATTAAACGAGTATTCGATGAGAAAAATGTCATTGATGCTGATGTGAAGTTTCTGTCTCACAATGAATAAATGCTTATTTCGCTCATATGATGTTTACACCTGGAAGAACTTTAGATTCAGAATACTTTTAACTGAGTAGATACTTCTTCTTCTTTCTTAACCCTGATTTGGATCAGGTCAGGTCCATGACAGTCTCCGCCCTCAACCCCTAAAGAACCGAGCCAGAGTTGCTCAGAAGGTCACTTCGCGAAAAGCCAATATATTTTAATAAATGTTCAGTACTGGTTTCATCAGGGTTGCACTTTATGCGAGTGAGAAAGACTTTGTTTCCCCGGGAAAGCCTTAGAGTCCAAAGATGACCAGATTTGAGCCCAGACAAGGATATCTGGTTATGCCTTTTACTGCCAAAGCTCAAAATACCTCCAGGGCCAGAGTCACAATACCAAGGATAAGGCGGCGTTGTTTTCCAAAATGAATTGACTAGAGCCATACTCCTGGAGTAAATTTCCCCGAAAGTCAAAGGCTCAGTAGGACACAGAGGTAGAGATGATCCTTTTTTAGCCAGCCCGTTGGTGATGTCGTTATATTTAAGATTAACATGTGATGGTATTCATTGGAAATGTATAATGGAGGACTTTGAAAATATTATCACAATAAAGGGATGCTTTTCAATTTGATTGGTGGTCATGACTAGATGCATTTGACTAAATTCAAATTCTATTGTCTTACAAAACTATTTGCAGGATAATTTTAGAAACTATTAAGAACTATTTTTATATAAGGGAGCTGATCTTTTATTTTCCCGCAAATTCTTCATACCATGCATATGTGGAAAACCACTCATACAATTCTTCCACTGGTGGCAGCAAAATATCGCAAAATTCTGCCGTATATTCTTTACGCCCTCGCAAAATCAACCATTCTAAGCGTCTCAAAACCCATCTTCGATATTTGGGCTTCAAATGTTGAGACACCCACGCAAACACTTCTGGGAAAGCATTTTTTCCCGCAGCAGCACCCCAAGAGACCACTAATCTTAACCAGAAATCCATATCTGATCACTTTAAATATCTATAAGTTACTTTAAAACAAATCACTTTTCTTAGATTTCGCTTTTTGCAAACAAAAATCAGTTTAATGGAAGAAATAAATTACTGCTCTTTTGTTTGATTTAATGAAGCATCAACAATAAGATGCAGTATTGTTGTTCAAGATAATTAATTCTACTGCAAATACAGTCATTGTTATAATCATTGTTATTTTAGATGTAATAATGACCTCTTTACTTCATTGTTTAATAAGAATGAGACAAACTTATATAAAGATACAACAATAAAACTATTAGCTTATTTTAGATATTTGCTAGTACACACATAGTATTGTTTTAAGCATTAGTTATTTCCACATTTTTATCATTATTGGTTTTTGCCAAACATTTATTGGTTAATTTATCGCAGCTAACAGTCTAATGGTTAGCGTTCTAGTCTTCACTTCAACAGTTGGTGGATTCGAATCCCAACTCGGACATGGCTATTGTACTGGGTTCGGAATTCTTTTTAAACTGTAGGTTCCTAGCTAACGAACCTAAGTAGCCATTATGAACAAAAACGTTAATCTGCGTTTTAGGTCCCCTACTCTGCCAACTTGGCGATAAATGCACCAATCGTGGTAAACCGGACGTTTTTATACCTAATGAGCTCTTTATGGCAACCATTCGGAGGAAATAATTTGCGCTTTTTCGCGCATGCTCATTAATTGTTTTTTTCTTTTAGCATTTTCATTGGTCATTAATTAGTTTCAGTTAGAAAAATCAGTCATTTTCATTGGTTGCTAATTAGTTTAAAACCGTTAAAAATCGTATTCCATTATCGTCATGGCAACAGCGTTTTTGAAAACCCGCCAAGTACGGGACCCACAGCACACTTTCGCCAAGTTGGCAGAGTAGGGGACCTAAAGCGCATTTTCACCAACAAAAATTATCGTTGAAAAATTAGTCAAACTTTAATGCAAATTATTATATGTATATCCAAGGATTATTCGCAGTTCACATTGCTTTGAGATAGATATATTAATACAGAATGCTTCCTCCACTTTAAAAACTGGCTCTTGTAAGACTTGACGAACTTTGATCATTATATCTAGCGTGGTATAAAAATCTTATGCTAACGAATTTGGTGTGGAGTCCGACTTCTTCAGTACATACATGCCCTAGGTACCCATTTATAGGACAGGCAACCATTCATACTTTATTCATATAAGGAAAGGACAAAGACAGAAGAGATATAAAGAGAAATTACATTCATGCGCAAACTGTAATTCGAACATAGGTCCTCCCTATCTGCAAGTCAGGGATGCTGACCACTAGACACGGTGGGCAGCAGTATGAAATTATTAATATATCAGAATACAAATATGATTGTTTATCAAATATGATGCATTTATCATTTACGAACAAGATTCATGTTATCTTATATTACTTATAGAAACCTTAAATTATAAAAATTAAAAACTAACTTTGGTTTATTATCATGTTAACTTATAATACTTAAGTATACATTATATATAACTATTAAACTATACCTGTATAGCATTCTGACTATATCCTAAGTTTAGTTGTTGGCATATAACATTAGCTTCCAGAAGGCTCCATCCATCTCCACAGATCAGTCCCCAGGTATCATTCGAGCCAAAGCGTATTTCCACCTTACCTTCAGAAGCAGATCTACCTCCAGACAGCCGAACTTCAATGTTTTTATTCTTATGCAGTTGCAAGATGTTTTCCTAAAACAGACAAGAAACCGTTAACTTCATTATACTTTATTAAATAAATCAAGTATAAACTGGTAAATATGTCCAACAAACTATAGAATCTTCGAAATATTTTTTGGGATTTTTTTCAGATTGTGTAATATTATGGAAATTGATTTTATTCATTTAAGCTTTATATTTTTCTCATTTAAGCGTTCTCGCATATTAAGATGAATTTTGCATATTAAGATAAATTTTCCCATTTTTTCGTGTACCTGAGTTACATTAAATTCACCATTCACAAGTTAAATCTATTTGCTGTTTTCTTCAATTGGCGTTTAATATTTGCATAAGTGATATTTCTGGACATCTGTAAGTTAACTGATATTTTCTTATACTTAAAAGTAATCCCTGATTTTTTTTATTAACATTTATTTAGTACAATTCGTCTTTTTAATTCGATCTAATCAGTACGGAAATCAGAAATTTTTGTGCCGTGTAAAACATGTCCTTTTACAATAGTTTACGTGGCATTAAAGCTGGTCATAATTTAGTAAAGGAAGAAATTGTTCAACAATTTTCTTCAACATTGTTGTTCTTATCTTCTGGCAGCTAGGCTGGCATTATGGGGTGCGCTGCTCTATTTTTCCAGCTGAACCATAATTTGGTGAGGAGTCTGAATTCCTCAATACACACATGCTATAGGTACTCGTTCATTGGGTAAGCAACTATTCACAACCCATTCATACAAGAAAATGGCAAAGACAGGAAAGAGAAGTACATCCATGCCCAAACAGGGATTCGAACCCAGAACCTCCCTATCTGCAGTTAGACAAACTGACTGCTAGTCAGGGTGGGTAGCTTTAAATATTGTGTTTAAGAAAAGAAAAGAAAATTAGAAATAACATCTTGGCTTCTTTAAAAAAAATGGTTTGAAAATTATATCTTCTAGTAAAAAGAAATACAGCGAAAAATGTGATTTTAATAATATGATTTCTTCATATATAAGTTTTTCAATGTAGATCCTGTTTAAAAACATATTAGATTTTACTTAAATATGTTAAAGAAACTGATATAAAAGCATATCTTAAAATTTCACTTTATTGTAAACTTATTAACAGGCATTGCCAATGAAGTTGATTTCTCTTCACAATTCTAAATCAACTAAAAAGATTTTTCTGGAAAATAAAGTTAATAATCTTGATTGGGCTGGTAAATTGATTGGGCTGGCAATTCCGAAGAATATATTACACAACTCTTAAAAATTTCCTAGTCGATAAGATCATTGGTTTGAAGGACGAACCATTAGAGAATTGTTAATTTTCATGAATAGAATTATATCTTTACCACCAATAAAACGGTTTGTTATTCAAGCGCAAGATTCTTGAGGTAATCCACTTACTTTCGGTTGTTTATATATTTTACATTACAATTGAAAATCAAAAAAAAATTTCAAATTTCGAAACGAAAAAAAGGAGATTTTCCTGATTATAATTATTATATAATTACAAGTATATGCACTACTTATCGCTAAAATTGCGACACATGTAAGGAAGGATCTTAGTAGATGACTCACACATCTCTAGTTCGAATAGATCGTAAATTGAACAACGATCAACACATTTTTGATAATTTGGTAAAGTCCTAGGAGAGCCCGAACCCATGGTGGCAAACTGATAAAAATAAATAAATAAATAAATAAATTTAAAAAAAAAAAAAAAAAACGCCAAGTCAGAACAGAATGGCGAAATAAGAATTTCAGAAATAGTTAGGTTTATCATATCAAATGTATCAAAGTAGGATTACCAAGACTGGCGAAATTTATCACCAACCAAAATTATTTGTGCCAAGGGTTTTTCTGGGATCCAACCGATAATTTAAAGCTTGCGGTAGTAAATTATGTTCGAGACTTGGGAACGACATCTTTCTACATTATGATGTAAACGCACATGCTGTTCGTCGTTTTCCGAACTTCTTCGATATAGAGGTCATTAGAACAATTCCACTATTTTAGAGTCCTCTTACCAACAGTAAACATGTTCGCACCATTTTTCAGACTTCTTAATGATTAAAAACATCGGGTTATAGGTTGCTGAGAGTCAATGTTCCCCAGCTATTAGGATTGATGAAACTTAGCATAAAGCTGAAGTAGCAAGGAAAGAGTTGCTCCTTTCTATCATCTAAAGCCAGCTCGATTGTACGCCATGTCCGGGAAGGGCTGTTTTAGCTACCAGCGGCGCGGCGACTGTTTGTACTAATTTCGTACTTTTTAATCATTTAAACTAGTTGTAAATTAATCGTTTTGTCTTAATGCCATATTGCTTATGAACAAATAATTTTTTTAATTGACTTCCTTCAAGGTATTACACTTTTAGAAATGAGCAAAATATATGTAAAAAGGTAAAACCTGCAAAAATGTTTGTTGAAATAAAAATGCAAAAGAAATAATATAAAGAATTTTAAATGACAAAGTTTAGAGATAAAAAATTCGAACATATTTATTTAAAACATAAAATTCTTTCAAATCACATCTGTACACAAATACAAATGATTAATAAAGTATCTATGCTTAAAACAGGTTTAAATTCCTTATAAAAGTATAATTATTCGTATAAGAAAATATATTTATTATAATTTTTTCGTAAAAAGGGAAAATTTGAAGCTTCCTTAAAAATATCATTTTTACTTTCCTAAATTTGTTTTTTGACCGTTTTGATTTCAATTACTTTTCATCAATGTGTGTTCTGTATTTTATTTTATTCATTAATATATTAATTGCACCAATTTTTACTTTTTTTATATAAGAATAACTGCGCTTAACTGTTACTAATAACTGCTCTTAGGAATAACTACTTACCAACAGTATAATCCTTTCAAAAGTCTATCTAAAAATCACTTTTTTTTGTCCAATTTTAGTTCGTAATTTAATAATGATATTCATTAATATTGCAGGTAATTAAATACGTGAATACGTTTTCAAATATATAATTTTTCAACTTGAAAAATTTTCTATGGAATGAAATATAGTTTGCTAGAGGAGATACTATTTCAATTTCTCTTCACTCAAAATATAAGTCCAGAATTTTTAATTGAAAAAATCTTTTTAATAAATGTTTCTTTTAAATATTTTTCAGGATAGTGCTCTTTCATTTATCATTGAAATTATACATTTTCGTTGCAAAATAATTTTAGTGAATAAGCTGTGTCTGAGTTATGAACAATATGGAACAAAAACAATCATATAAAAAATGCTTCTTCCGATGGAGAATTTCAAAATATTTTAAATATTATATATATAATGTTTATATATATATATAATACACATTAAATATTATATATATAAACATTATATATATTATAAGAAACAGTTTCTGCAATAGAAATATCCATCTGGTAAATTTTTATAATGGGCAGTAATAGCTATGGGTATAAAAATGCCAAAATGAAAATTTTTATTAATTACCAAAAATCAAAGAAAGATCACAAAAAAGTTATAACTCATTTGAAAATTGACCCATGCAATTTTTTTATTTTATTAAGAAGGATGTATTAAGAAGGATGTATTGAATAAAAACTGTAATATGCAAATTACTGTCATTAAAATCATTTGAGAAGAATATTTAATTATATATATAAAAATGTATGTTTGGCAGTAATATTGCAAATTTATTATATCATATAAAACAATGATCTCGGAGCATCGTTTTACAAGTCTCACTGGTATAAAAGCTATATTATAAGCTAGACAATATTGGATAAATATGGCCAAATGTCTAAAAGTTTAATAGTTATATGGTTATATCTTTTCTTCTTTTCCATGAAATGTGTAATTTTTCCAATTATGTGTTAATAAAACACATAATTGGCAGAATTACACAATTCAATTTTTTACTTTTTGTTCTGGGAGTGATCTTTCTCAATACTGAAAATATTTTTGCATACCAAACTAATAAATACAGTTTGTTAATATTATATGAGTAGTTGATTTTTCTTAAACACCATAATTGTCAAATAATTTTTCTTTTGGTTCTTTTACACATTAAATATCATATACTCTGGTGCATTTTTCTTAATTTCTAAATACAATATTTTATATAATTGTTATTTTTGCGATTTCTTTTAATTTTTGGAAGTTAGTGTACATGTATATTATTATATATTTTTCATCGGACTGACATTAAAAATTTGTATATGTTTATTAATTATACTAAAGTTCCATGATGAACTTCAAAAACGTGGCTGTTATATTTATAGTTATACACATTTCTTATTTATACATATTTCAAAACGTATTTAATTATATATATAAAAAATGTAATAATGCAATTTGCAATATTTATATTAATACTAAAATTCAATATGTTCAATAATATATAAACATTTAACAGAGAAAATCTGTTCCTTATCGAAAAAATTTACCTTCTTTTTTGGTTTAGCAACTACTGTAGTTTGAGAAGCAAAACTCTCGAACTTTCCTTGGCAAACCACACCAGCCGCTTCGCTGTCGGTACAGTCGTGCTCGCCCCAGCCATCAAACCTGCAGTCGTGCAATTTCTTCTCGTTTCCATTGCAATATACGTTATCCATCCATATTTTTTCTGCACAATATTAAAAGTTTATTAAAAAATGATTGTGTAATCTTATAAAATATCATATAAGCCAATTAAGCAATGATTCATGTGCATTTTCTGATAACATCAGAAACGTCAGCCAATTTGGGCGATGATTTACAATCGCCAAATTGGCTGACGTCTAGAGATTAATAATTATAAATTCGACAGAATCATTTGCCAACGTTAAACATGCTAATGAAAAAATATTAATTTGTGAAAGCCATTTTGAATTGGAAAGACTGCAATTCACAGCAAAAATTGCTGGAAGTATGCAAATATCTTACACAACAGCGGTTGGTGAGATTCCTGCTGAAGATTACAAAAATGCGATAAGATTTACAATACGGTCACCCTTGGCGTGATTTTAAAACATTTGGAGATAAGTAACATTTTCTGGCAACCTAACCAATTCGACCATTCGCAGATATTCTGTTTATTTTTAGACTTCGCTTGTGCAAAATGGCGAAATTTTTTGGCGACATTTTGAATAGGTCGCCAAGGGTGACCGTACAGTAGATTTTTACTCAAATATGTATGTATGTGCGGAGGAAAATGTTTTTAATATTAGTATGAATTCTTTTCAAGTCTAAAGTCTTTCAGAAGACGAATGAGAGATTTTGAGTGGTGTTGGCTTGCTATCGAGCACTTTAATTATAATCAATTGCAGATCTTACTCCCTTTTTTGATGACCATCATTTCATGATAATAGACATAATAATGTACATACAAGCAATTGTCTGAAGAACTCGGGTAGTTCGTCAAAAAGTTATTATACCAGCAGAAAGGTGATATAATAGTGTTGTAAGCAAGTAGAGTCAAAGTAAGACATTCACAAAATTTATGTTAGCAATTGGTATTTATAAGAAGATATTTATCACTTATGTGTGAACAAAAAGTTTTACAGTAATAAACCATATACCTAGAAACTATGATTTTGTGTTATTTTATCCATCCATTCCACATACATTAGGAATACATTAGTGGCCTTTATCACTAATGTATTTATGCTTTTATAGAACTTATAATGTGAAATGAAATGTTCTAAAATTTAAAAAAATCCTATTTTCCTATTAATCCAGAAAGTAGCAGTTGAACAATAAATTCACGTGTGTTTGAGCTGCACATACATAAAAATTCTTAATAACTGCAATGTCATTAGATTTGTAAAAATGTGAAATCAGCAACATTTTTTCCAAAGTAGATTACGAGGGTCACTCTGAAATTTTTGAGATACAACTAGGTTTTTAAAGTTATACTTACAAAATTTTAGGTGTGTTCAAAGTAGTCTCCTCCAGCATCAATGCACTTTTGTAGACGAATTTTCTACAGATTAAATGCCTCAAGCCATTCATTTTTTGGAATGGATGAAAAAAATGCATTTATAGCCACATCAATTTCTTCTTCTGAATGAAAACGACGTCCACGTAAGTTCTTTTTTAGATTAAAGAATAACCAAAAGTCGCACATAGCTAGATCAGGTGAATACGGTGGATGTTCGATCACTTTAATTTGTTTTTGTCTAAGAAACTCAACTGATAATCCGGCTGTATGTGAAGATGCATTATCATAGTGAAGCATTAGTCCCCTAACATTCAGTTCTTGTAGAATTTCTGGAGACATTTAGAGGTATACCAGTTTGCTGTTACTGTCTTCTGTCCTTCCAACTTGATGGCTTTGACCAATCCCATACTCCCACCATCACTTAGCAATTTAAGAGTTTCTTTACTGATTCTGACAAGCTCCTGTTTTTGGTGCTCAGTTAGATTATGGGGAACCCAATGGCAAACATAATTTTTTTTCATATGTAATTCTTCATAAATGGTTTCGCAGCCATACACAAAATAAATGTTAAGTTCCTTCTGTATCATTTGATAGGTACAGGGATTATCAGCCATAAACATTTTTCGTATGGCAGACACATTATCCGGGATTACTACCGACGGCGGCCTTCCTGTGTGTTCTTCATCCTGGAGAAAATTGCGATCTCTTCTAAATTCTCTAAGCCAGTGATTCTCAACCTGTGGGGCGCGACCCCCTAGGGGGGCGTGAGCATATCCAAGAGAAAATGTTATTTAAAAAAATTGATTAAGTGACTGAAAGGAAAGAACACACACACACATACAAAACAAAATACATTTCGATATATTTAATAATTAATTTATTAAATTAAAACAACTTACTAAATTAAAAACAAATTTAATAATTATTAGTGACTTCCTTGGGCCTGTCTTTCAAAGCAATGTTTTTCGAAGGAGGGTTTAATATTAGAAATAGACACTCTCAGTTCTTTTTCTATATTTAGCTGAGATCTATATTTTGTCTTCAAAGAAGCCACCGCAGAAAATCCAGTTTCTCAAAGGTCAGATGTTGAAAATAATAGTAGAATGCGAAATGCCCTTGTTTTTAGTGCAGAAAACTCATCATCCACTCCTGCCCAAAATTCAAAGAGTGATTCATTACTAAATTGTCTTTTGGTTTCGCCGCTTGCCGTGAAGTCTATGAAGGTTTCTTCCTCTTCGATTGAGAGTCCTTCGGGAGTATTTTGAAATAGATCCCTCACCCACTTGTAACTTGATGTCAGTTTGTCGTCAGCAAGAAAGTACTTTTTAAAATTCTTTGCTAACATCGCTAAATGATTTTCAATGGTTACAAAAACAACTTTTACATGTTGTTCTTCAGCCTTGTAAGTTTTAAAACAATCATTCAAATTTGCGAACATTGTTAAATTTTCTTGCTTTAAATTTCTGCTCCACAATTCCAATTTCCTACAAAAAGCATTAACACTCGTATCCAATATATGTGTATTTGCTCCTTGCAGTTGAAGATTCAAGTTATTTAATTTCTCAAATATGTTGACCATGTAGCTCAATTTCAGCACAAATAAACTATCGCGAAAATTCTCAGCTTCCCGTCTGTTTTCCTCTTGTAGGAAACAGCGATTTCTTCTCTTAATTCATAAACACGTTGCAAAAATTTCCCTCGTGATAACCATTTTGCCTCGCAATAAAATAGTAACGCTAAATGTACTGCACCCATGTCTTTACAAAGTGCGGAAAAGATTCTTGATTTTAGGGGTCTCCTTTTTATATAATTTACTACGGTTACAACTGTAGTTAACACAATATTCAAACCAGGACTCATTTCTTTGGAAACAAAAGCTTCTCTGTGGATCATGCAATGTGTCCAGACGCACTGTGGCGATTTTTGTTTCACAAGTGCTTGAATAATTTGGAATATTCCTGACTTATAACGAGCACCATCCGTGCATATTCCGACGCAATTTTTCCATTCTCTGTTTGCCTCATTCATAAAATCATTTAAGATAGCAAATAAAGCGAGTGCTGTTGCTTCGAGTTCTATTGGTTTGCAGAAAAGTAATTCTTCTACTACTGACAAAATGGTGTGAGGCTTTTTACATCTGGCTATTTTATATGAAACTTTGTTAGAGACAATTAAAGCTTTTTCATTCAAGACAAAGTTTTTTTAAACAATGATTTTTGCTTTTCATATGATTTTAATTTTAATTCGAAGAATTCTCTGGATTTGTTTACGTACTCTCTATGAAGCGTTTCCAAATGTCATTTAGGTTTATTAGGTTTCATGCTGTCTGCCACCAACATTTGTGAGCAAATGATACACAGGGGCCTTTCTTTTTCATTTACTTCAGTACTAGTGAACCCAAAATTTAAGTATTCTTGAGAATATTTTCTTGATTTAATTTTCGAAACCACGCTCATCTGTGTACTTGTTGATGCTTGTCTATCGTCTAATGCTCGCTTACGCCCGCTTAAAAATTTATCCATGATTCTGATTAAGTCTGCTGCCGTGAATATTTAATACGGTGAATTGCAATTACACGAAAATATATATAATATACACATTCAGAATAGATTCAATAGCGATAGAAGGATCGACTCGAATGAGATTGTCTGGAATTGAAATTTGCGCATAGAACTTTCTCCTTCTCCCTACGAGAAAACATTTGTTCACATCTGTGCACGCTCCTAGCCTAATTTTTTGCTGACAGGCAAATAGAAACTTCTCGCGAAACCGTGAGAAAGCCCGACATGGCGGGACGCAAGAGCAATAAAAAAGCATAGGATTCTTGTGTTTTTCAATGCTGAGGATCGGTGTTGCAAAATGTCAATAAATTTCGGTATTGTTGGTAATTTGTAAAGTTTAAAATTAAGGTTGTAGTGCAGGTTTATACAAAATACTCAAAATACATTATTATTGTACATATTTTATTGTATGCGGTGGGGAGGGGGGGGCGCGATGAAAATTATGACTGAAAATTGGGCCGTGAATACTAAAAGGTTGAGAAACACTGCTCTAAGCCATCTCAATACAGGAGCACGAGCTAGAGATTCATCGCCAAATGCTAATTGCAATCGTTGAGCGCATTCTTCTTGATTTAATCCTGCTTTAAACTCGTAGAAAATGTTCTGGCATCAACTCCATTTTCTCCATTGTTTAAAATATATTCTACGCTAAACAAGTTGAAGCAAGTCAGTAAAAAATCGTCTTCTGTGTTAAAATACTTTGTATTTTAAAATTAAACTGTTATTTTTATTTTGTAAATTCTTGTTTGCGCGTATCTCAAAAATTTCAGAGTAACCCTCGTATTTTGATTTATATACGAATAACAAGCTCTGTCAAAAACACTACAAAACACTTAACTTAATAATCATTTGTTTTTTTCCAACTATTATTTCTAAATAGAATAGTTTAAATTTTAATTTCATTTAATAATTAAATACAACTGTGATTAAAGTTTAAATGATGCATAAAATGATTTGAAAAATGTATTTTGTAAATAATGAGGGAAAAAGGTATTTATAAGAATGAGTTAAATATAAATACACACAAAAGTAAAAAAATAAAATGCTGTAAAAAGTGCACACAAGTCGGAAAATTTAATTAAATACATGAAAAAAAGCATTTTGATGTGATTCGATTAAGATTATTAATTTAACTAATATATTTCTAATTCGAAATTATTTTGCATTGGTAAATTAATATTTTTTGTTTTTGTCGTTATTTAATATTTTGAATTTTATTTTATTTAGACATCTCTTCGTATTGCTTTTGTAAAATTTATAATAGGAAACGAAATGTTTTCATAAAGTGGAATTATAGTTATAGAGATACAAAAAGATTTTCATTTTAAAGCTGAAAAGAACTTGTATCTTGTTATTTGATTTATGTTGCACTTATCGAATGGAGTGTTTTGTTGGATGGATCAACTTTCAGACCGCTGTCACAATATGCAATTTTTGGAATAAACAGACAAGATGATAAATGGATTATGTTACTTGTCAAAATTGAGAGGTTGACACTAATGTAGTCCAAGACCATTATGTTTGGAAGGTTTTTTGTGCGTATAAAAGACATCTTTTGATCTCTCATCTGTTGTGACGTCTAAATTTAAGTAGGAAGAAGAGGCAGCTCTCAAATATCAAGTTCACCAGACGACGAAGATGCGAATTTACGAGGCATTATGTCTGAGTAGTTTTACAGAATATTTCAAATTGTCACAGTTTTGTAGCTCTAGTGAAATACTAACATAACTTATCCCTTTCACTAATAAAGTTACATTCTGACAAAAATCTGGAAACACGTAATCATTTTTGAATTTTAAAGATAATTCTTATTGGTTCAACTTTTTATTAATAACTATGTCCATAACTCTGATGTTTTTTTCCACAAGTTAGCTAATTTTCTCATACAATTAACCATATGTATCTAAATTTTTATGAGTCTATTTTTCACTATCAATTAATAGGTCTTAAAATTATTAAACAGTACAAAAAAATGAAAAATGCTGAAAAATGCTTTTCGCCTTGTAATTTTCGGGGAACGAAAAGAGTGAAAATAGAAGCGAAATGCTCTTTGCCACAAATATCACTTCTCCTAACTACCCGCAATTGGACAACAAATAGTCATATTTAATCAACACTACATCAAACGTGTTAATCCCTTCTACAAATGATTGCCAAAAAAGAAATCCTACAGAGCAATTTCCGTTACTATCTCGTCGCCAATTAATGCCGGCGGAAAAAAAAAACTCTCTTTTTAGAACTTTAAAGAAGTTCGTTCTTGATCACATTTCTCATAGCAAATGCCACTAAACCTAATCTCGGAGATTTTTTTTTTCACTTTTATAAATTAATTTTTGGTTATCCTATACTTTAGGGTGCCCCCTTGATTCTCGCCAAGTTGTGGTCGCTGTTGATTGACAAGCTGGGCGAAATCCAATCGTATTCTGATTGTTCTGTGCCAACAAAAGTCGCCAATAAAATCGAGAGCCAAGCAAAAATCACCAAGTTTGCCAAGGGGGCACCTTTAAATATAGTTTTACCAAATTTTTGACCTCCGAAACAAATGCTTAAAAACATCATTTCATTCAAGAGATAAGGTTAAAGAAGCCTCTATCACTCCTCGTTAAAAGTGTACTCAGATGATTCCGTGTGTCACACACTTTTTAGCTAAATTTCTCAGTATTACAAACAATCCAGTCCTGATGAACCAGTTAAACATAAGACTCTTCCTTATATAAAAACAGTAGTTCCACCAGTCACAACAAAACTATATTTATTAGCTCTCCTATTAAGTTAAGTTTTGAATCCTAAGCATTTGGTGTCCTTGGCTGGGGACAACCAGGAGGATATTTAAATACAAATTTAGTTTAATAGAATTTTGTTCCCGGAACTTTGATTAAGATTAGTTTTTAAATGACATGTAAAAATAGATTAAATGTTTTTACAATGGTATCGGATTCAGTAGTTTTCGAGATATATGAATAATGATACTCCCTCAATGACGTTTTTGCCCAAAACCAACCTCTTGTTTCAAAATAAATCTCGTTTTAGATCGAAAAATAGACAAAGATAAATATCAAAATCAGAATTTTTGTCTTATAATCCTTATTTATGATTTCGGAAGTATTAAAACACAAATTTAATAAAATAAAATCCCGTAAAAATATTTTGCAAATTATTTGGAAATGAGAGAATCTTAGAAACAATAGAATCTTCTGGAAAATTATAGGAATAATGCATCAAAGCTAAATGTAAAGTAATGTTACGGTATGTAGTTTAGCTGATGTCTGTTAAAGAAAAAATAAAGTTTGGAATAGTTTTTAGCTCATATATAACAAATGATATCAACGAGATTGCAAATTCCAAAGCGATTTGAGTTTTCTCTTAATCTCAACGATATTCTCCTAAACACTGTGGAGAAAATTTGGTTAGGCTATACTTTAGGGTGTCCCTTTGATTCTCGCCAAGTTGTGATCGTGATTGATCGCCAAGTTGGACAAAACCCAATCGTATTCTGATTGCAACAGAGCAACTGATTGTTCTGTGCAAAAAATATCACCAATAAAATCGATATCCAAACAAAAATCACCATATTTGCCAAGGGGGCACCCTAAAATATAGTTTTACCGAAAATTTGAAAGAACAATATTTCTCCAAAAGAAACTATGTTGCTTATGAAAGGATATGATCATTCGAGAAATTTCTTATATTTACTCTTATAAAAGAAAAAAAATTAGAGTAATTTATAGAAGAAAGGCCGCATTAATATAAGTATCGTACTTGAAGAAAATATGTTTAAAAATATGAAGCACAAAAAGGTTCAGTTGAATTGCAAGTGGCATCGCTTTGAGTGTTATAGTCGCTAAATATTGACGTATGTCTAATTGTATAAAGTATATCAGTTAAAAAAGTGATTAAAATGGAAACGTGATTCAAAATAAATATTAGATAAAGAATGTTAAAAGTGTATTTATGTTCAAAATATTGTTATTCACTGAAAAAAATTAAATACGCATAACTCATAGAAAGTTATAAAGATTGTTATAACAACGAAATATCAAACTGAATAAAAAGAATAAATTTTAATTTATAAACAAAAATAGTTTCAGCAAACTATAACAACATGTTATATTCATTTAATATGATTATTCACCAACAAAATTTTAAAAAAGTTCATTCTGATTTAAATATTCAAATCTACTGGGTTACCTCATGCATCATCATATTGCTCAATATCTTTGTTTGGGAACATTATTTCAGCATCTCTAAATTTTGTTGTTACGTCAATTTCATCGACTTTTACGCTCATTCTAATTACTTTTAAATGATCACTTTTATCATTTACACGTAAGCTCTATATCTGTAAAAAATATAACACTGCTGAAAACTTAATGTTGAAACTCGTAAACATCGGAAGTTACGGGATTAGCAATTCATTTATTTTGTGTTACATAAACGTTGCAGTGAATCTGTAACAACATTTAGTTCATAATTTGTATAGTGAAGTTGAGTTTTCATCCTCCTCCATAAAAATATTAATTTAGACTTTTTTTAAATAAAAATTCATCAGTCGAATAGAATTTTGGTATAAGTTAATAAATTCAGAAGCAGGATAGTTTAAATGTTAGAAATGTTTGAAGCTAGTTTCAACAATATTGTGTGACTTTATAAACAGAATTAAGTTTGGTAAATTGAAATTTTACCTAAATATTATTCAATTTTCGCAGAAATAAAACATGAAAATCTTTTAATAAGGCCTTATTCTTGATAATTCTTTTCTAAGAATGTGTTTGTAATTTATAGTTTAGAGATGATTAGATTATAAGGATTGTATTATAAGAATACAGACGACGGACCAGTGTTTTTTTAAATTATTTTATTCAGACACAAACATACGTAACAAAAAAGATATGGGGAATAATTCCCGCTCGAGAATCGTAATCGTTCTCCTCAAATCACAAATTTATTCTGTTCTATTCAAAACAATATCACGTGACGTTGCGCGCATGCGCGAACAGTGTTCATTACATTAAATTTTGTAAGCAAGAATGGTTCCATCATGCCTGAGTACATACATACATAGCGGTACAGGCGAGCTTCGGACTGTACCTTAAGGTTAACTGGTTTGGAATAGTCAACCAGCAACAAGTGTCTCATAATTTTGAACTTCGGTCAAATGACGAGGTCACACCTGAGCTTCCATCCTCCTCTTCACATCCACGTCACACTAGCGGAAAAACTTAGGATGACACAGATTAACGTGGATACGTCGTGTCTTTTGAGACTCATTCTCGAAGGTGACGGACACGTCTCCATTTCACGAAGCTCCAGCAACCCTGTGAGGGAGAATGTGATCACCCTCCCAATCAATGCCCTCGGCTAATGATGGTTCGCTTTGATCTTAACGGAAACCGGCGCGAAGCTAATGAGCCATTGAAGCTCAACGTGGCCTAGTAGTAGAGACATTTATTCTTTGAAGCTTAAATACACAATTTCGATCTTAGCCCACTATTGAACAACGGGAAATGGACGTTGCGTTTCTCTCTTCTGCGTACACATCTGTCTAGGTAGGTGCTTGGGAATTTTCTATGTTTCTTCCCTTGCTACCCGTGAACACGGCTTATTATCTATAAAAGTTATCTTAGAAGGCAATCAACGCTGTGGACGTTAGAGGACTTACAGCGCAGTCAGCCCGTCACGTTGTCGACTATGCAGTATCAAAGAGAGATATTCAGTTTAGTTATAAGATAATATTTTAAAATCTAATAAACGAACAAAAGATCACATAATTGAATACACTTTAAATTAACATATTTGTGGTTGTTGTTTCTGATAACATTTGACAAGGTCAAGCCCGCCCGTCAAAGACTAGGCGAATGAAGTCAGAGAGAGAGAGCGTCTTCCTTTTTTTTAATAGAACACCATCATACGAAGGTCGAAGTATGACTTTTGGCTCATAGATGGCAGCACCATCTGAGTTTTCCGATTTAGAGATAGGAAGCCAGATAAGACTCAAGGTATGGCTCTCCTTAGAGGTATTAATTTGGAATGGGAAAATGGAGGACATTGCGACCACTATATATTTTACGTGCCCCAGTCGCCATTAGTGAACACGACGGATCTTCGGCTAAGCTGACATTCAAACTCACCACCTTTTGGTAGCGAGAATGACGCCCTAACTAACCAGGCCACCGCGACCCTACTAACATATTTAAAATCCTTAATGGATGCAAAAATTGATTTTAGAAGTCAATCAAATAGCTTTCATACGTTTCACTTACGAAATAGAGAAAACATGAAATGTATAAATTAATGTAAGTGTACAAATATAGTATTTCACTTTGAAAGATATTTTTACAAATAACAGGACTTCTTGTAACTGATGCAAAATTAACGAGTGCCCTATGTAGTAAGGATGAGGAAATTAAGGCTTACTAATATAAACTGAGTTTTGCTGATAAGGTAAGCATGAGTGTAAAAAGTAATTTTCTCAATAAAAAAAAATAATAATAATAATAACTTCCTAATTGACGAAGGGAGTAATGTGAGCTGTTTTTTTTAAATATTGTATAATATTTTTTACCTGAGAAAATTATTTATTACGTATAAATAATGCAGATGTAGATTGTGATTAATTTTCGAGTACAAACAGTCTTAGAGGAAAAAAAATGCAAAAGAAATAATTAAATTAATTTATCAGTTTAAGTTAATTTATGATAACCAATAATAATAATGGTTATTAATTAAAATTAATTGTGAAATATTTATTTTTGTTAAAATAATTATTTTTAGCAAGGTAATTATTATTGTATTGAATTTTCAAGACTTAATATTAGTTTATAACACCGAGAAGGTCAATTAAGTATTTAAGAACAAATAATTAAATTTTATAGAGCTGAAATTAACTGAAATTAATATCCATGACCGTTAGCCACTTGATAAAAATGCATATTTATTTAAAGCAAGCACAAACTATTATTTAATTAAGAATAATAAAACGTGTGTAACTGTTAGAATTGACGCTAATGCAAATGAGAGTATCACGTGATATTTTCATCTATTCGGAGCGCTGTTGATTAAAGAAATTAGAAAGAGTGCATTATATAATGGAATCGTAGTATTTTTTAAATATGTTACGCCTCATTATGCAGTGAAGCCATTTAGTATTCTGTCTTTGCATTATCAAAACCGAGCAGCCTGTTTTTATTAAATATAAACAATTATGAAGCAAATGTAAATTTAAGTAATGTGCGCTTATTTTCATACAATGGAACTTGAAAGAGTTGGTTATAGACGTGATATAAGCATGTTTAGTCATAGATGAGTCATGATTAAATAAATAAATTATTCAACTAACATTAAATTAACGTAATAAAATTCAGTGAACGTTAAAATATTAAATAACTCAATAACTTCGATTGTATATAAAAATTAAAATTTTAAAAAATTATTTAAAAATATTAAATATTTTACAGAAAACACTTGCCTTTAAAAATTTAAAAACTAAATATCATATTGACATTTTTGAAAATAGGTGTTTTTTCTAATTTTTCGTTTTAAATTTTTAAATTGCTTATCTTTATACAAAATTTTTACAACAGTTAGAACATATCTTTTAGCAATTTTTACAGAAACACCAATGTTAATTTTTTAAGAAAATGAAAAAAAAAGATTTTTGGATTTACGAGATAAAGCTTAGCAAAAGTCTAACTCCTCTAAGTTATCAATAATCTATTGAAATATGTTATGTAAAACATTTTTTCAGAACTTCGTTGGTTAGTGATACAATTTTAAATAATTTAAAGTTTTTATGAAAAAAATATAAACGAAAATTTCAGCAATAAATTCCATAAAATTTTTTCAATGATTCAATTATGGAAATTTTCTTCTGCTGGATTTTAAAATACAAGGGCATAATTCAATTTTTAATAAATTATTGACCTCTAGTGCACATTGAGACTTAATTTTGTTAACAAGAAATTCAACAAATTGTTAGCTAATTGTTAATCAAATTTAGTTATTTTTAAGTTGCGTTGAAACTGAAATTAGTTTATTGACATTATTTAAAAGTTATGTAAATCCTAGAAAAAAATATTTTAACTTTTAATTCTTGTCTTTGGCAAAGTATATCAGATTTCCATTCGGTCTTCAAGCAATAATAATTAAAATTATAGATGTAAAAAAATAAATAAATAAATAAATAAAAAATTTAAAAAATCATGATTTTAAAGACAAGAAAAAATGTTTTTGCAAGAAGATAGAATAATAGCATAGTATAAATTGTGAAAAATTAGTCTTAGAATAGTGAAAAATCTAAACAGACAAGTTTAGATTAAGCACAGTGCATATGTTCTGAGTTTTTTAAGTTAGCTTGAAAAAATTAGGCTAAAAGAAAAAAATATATAGAGCAAGGTCATCCTGAACTTACAAACGAGGAACATATTCTTAATGTTTTTCATATGATGGTTTTTACATTTCTATTTGCTGATTCTTTATCATTTGTTTTTAATTATTTCAATAAATTAAATACAACTAACTAATTGATCCATGCAGTAATTTGAAATAAGAAGCTTACAATATAAATAATTTTTTTTTTGAATGATGAATTAAACAAATGCAAAAAATAAAGATTTCAAATATTTTCATAAATACTTTTTTTATATATATAAATTTTTTTATCATATTTTGTTTCGATTTTCATCATGATTTTTTTTTTTTACTTTAAATTGAAGATTGATCCAATTACTGAAGTAATTAAATTAAAATAGTTGATTTCTTTCTGTACGGACCTCTCTCAATTTATGAAAGCACATATGTTATTTTAATGATCATAATATGTTTGGACCTTATCCTTTTCTCAATAAAAAAAATAGCAATTTCTTTTTGTATTTCTAAAAGTATACAATTTAAAATGTCATTTGCAGAAATTGATATTACTTTAATTGAGAAAATCGCATTCCAGTATAAGAGCTGTAAGAAAATAATCTAATTTACTTGTGTTGTTTGATAGAGAATTTTTAGATAATTCTTAAAACCATGATCGTCAAAAACGCAGAGGTGTCACTTAGAAAATAAACGCGGGATATTTTTATCCTAACCAAATACCCCCAGGTTTATATAATCTATTTATTTTTGTATGACGTGTTGAATCTTAGGGAATATGTTATGAACATAGTTATTTTTACAAGTTTTCTAGACTATTCTTTTAATCTCGTTGAAAATTATGAATTAACATGCCTCCTAAAATAATTAAAGGAAATGGTTTGTCAATATTAAATTACAAAAATGAAAACATATTATTGAATCTTACTTAATACTTTGAAAAATTCACCAACACATATTTCACAACATGAAATTTTTTGGTTTAGCTTCCTTCAGATTAATTTAAGAGAAATGTTGTTATATTTTGCCTTTGTGGTAAACATTTTCATTTGAAATTTCCTTGAAATTATCATTACACAATAGAATAATTACAGTAATTGATCTTTCAATCATGATTCATCCATAAAATAGAGTATTTGGTTGGTGTGTTATGCTGAATTAATAAGATATAAATTTAAATCAAGTTTAAAATTCTTAATCGCATTTCTAAAGTAATCTTTTTTTAATTTAATAATAATCTTTGTCACTTTTTTCTTTAGATCTGTATCTTTAAATTACTGAAAATTAAAAAGAAAAGGCTTAACTTCTGTCCATATCCAAAAACGTTTAAATGGTAGCAAGCTGAGGTTTTTCCTTGTAGTTAACTTTTAAAAGTTAATTACAAGGAAAAAACCTCAGTACGAAAATCTATAAGCTTGGTTATCGGATGATATATTCTGGGAAAGTATCTGAGTATTTTGAAACTTGTTCAAGGATTAAACGCAGTGTCTAAATAAATAAGCACTTTTCTACCAATAAAGTATTATATTCCCACATTTAAACTTGATCATGTTTCAAAGTCATGTTTCTTCAATTTTTTTCTTCAGTAAACATTCTGATAACATAAATACAATACTTTTAGAGTTTACATAGGAGATTTATTTTCCTTTCTATATATGCTAAAATTGGACTTTGACACATCAATTTAAGAGAAACAAGCTGTAGGTTTTAACTAAATAATACGTTTATATAACATTAATAAAGGACCAAATCTGGTAACTTCAATTAAAATATAATATATATAAAATATAATATAAAATAAGTTCATAAGTAGATAATCAAGAATAGCTTTTGATAGATCCACGCGAAAACTCAACAAATTATGAGACATCACGAAATCGATATTAAAAAACCAATAATAATTGTTTCTTTTTCGGAAAAATTATGAAATGAATTAAATTATTTTTATACAATAATAAGTTTTTGTATGATATTTAAAATTATATATATATTCAAATTATAAACCCATTTAAAAAAAACTTACTTCTGGATCTTCCAAACTCAGAGTTGTGAGTCACTCTAGTTGCGTTCTGAAATCCCAATGTCTTGCACACAATGGCAGCTTCTCTCAAATCGAACTCATCGTCACAAATCGATCCCCATTGTCCATTGTGATAGATTTCCACATTGCCTTCAGTGGCATCTTTCCCGCCCATCAATCGAAGGGCACCTTCCTTGGTGTTCCTCGCCTGTCTTCGGTTCGCTCTGCGACGTGGATCACTTCGAACGAAGCTAGACAGAATCAAGAAAGCTATGAGAATTAACTCGTAGGAAAAAATGGCCATCGTGAATAGTTTATTTAGAATAATAAATCAGAAATCACTGAATCGTTTGCAACTTAAGAACAATTGCAGCTGGCATATTCTTCTAAAATCTCATCAACTTCAGCAAGGGAGGCTTAACAATTTCATATATTTTACCATTATTTGTTTTGTCCTACCTTAACCGTTAATCTCCACATTGTATATCATAAATATGAATACAAATCCCTAAGTCGCTCAGCAATATTAGTTGTGTCTTAAGTGTATAATGGGCTATAATATAATAGAATAAGCCACCGACTTCTTCAGATCATTATGTAACTCAATTACATCACGCTTGCTTCCGCGTTTCTCAAGTTCATAAAAAGCAAAAAAAGGGAGTGAAAATTCCGAATTCTGTCATCTCTTTATTGAAGAGCAAGAGCATCAGAAATATGACCCACGTGCTTTTGGTCTGGCGAAGACAGATTAATTTCGCAAAAACGGACGTCTTTAGGAAAGTCGTGTTTACACGAGAGATGTGTCACTGTGAAGAATTTTTTCTGGTGGTTTTTCTCCAAGAGATCACATAAGTGTTTGTATTTGGGAGTTAGATGTGAAAGAAAGAAAAGAAAAGAAGGTTGCCAAGCATTTAAAACAATAGCGCCAAATCCTGCCAAATAGGCATATATAGTTCTAGTAACTAAATTTCGACGTTTTAATCCGGAATTGTTTTTTTATTAAGACACAAGATTACATAATTTTTATTGCTTAATCATAATATTTGCTTTTTAATTTCCATAAAATTTTATGTTTAAATAATAATATAGACTTCATTAAATATCTGATATAAAAACAAAACCAACTTTAATGATAATGTTAACTTTATTTTTATGTATCTCTGATTTGAAAGAACAAAAGATATTGGAAATTATGCCAAGGTATTGAAAGAGAAATATAATTTTGTGTTTAAAAAGTGTGTAATATGTTTAATGATTTATGGATATTTAATGTAAAAGAAAATTGAGAAATACAAGTTTGAAACACAATTAAGAAACAATTTTAACAATTGATGCATTTCTAAGAAAAAATATTTCTAAATTTTACTCAGCAACGGAATGACAACCTACACATAATAATAAATAATTCATTTCTTATTTTTCAGAGTAAACTGTAACATATTTTAACCACATATTTTATTATATTTTATACATTATAAATATATTTGTTATAATTTTAACCACATTTATATCAAATTTGTAACACACATATTTTAACCAAAAGTAGCAAATTCTAGAAACAGATTTTTCTTAGTACTTAATGCATTAATTGAGTTATATATTATTATATCACTCCTTGGGCATTATTATTATAAATTAAAAATTATGTATATAATTAATTTATTGATAGTTGCATTAATATTAATTTAATAAATATGGTGCCAAATTATCCTAATAAAATTTGTAACGCATAAGAGATTGCAATTTTAAAATGTAAGCAATTAATATATTCACAATTAAAAAGTTAATTATTATCTTATAAGAAATATTAACTCACAAAAATGTAATATTAATATAATATGATATAAATATGCATGCATAATAGGGTACATTATGCTACGATGCAGCAAATAATGATTAAGGAAATTAAAGCTACTGTATTTGTTATTTATGTAGTTACTTATTTCGATCTCTTTTTTTTAAAAGTTGTCAACAATTCAATTAAATAATTTGGGAGTTAATCGCTTTGAAAATAGCTAGAAAAGATAACAGGAAAGAAACAGCTTTTAATTTGGAACAAAAATGCAATGTAGAGAGGGAATGTACGTGAGACAAATGGCAAAGTGGATATTGTTTTTTAAAAGTCGCCAAGAGTAGCGATAAGTTTGTTGATGTAGTTTCGGAATATGTCAAACTTTAGAGATCCGTCAAAGTGAAAGCGAAGAGCTCTAAGTTTTCCCGGAGTGACGTAACAGTCGTGGGTGCTGTTGATGAACGACACAGCTTTAAAATGTGGCAGAAATATTTCCGTCGCATTTTTCCTAAAGGGCGCCAGAATACTTTTCAAAAAAGTGAAGAATTTTTTAGAAGCAAATAAACATAATAAATAGATGTTTCTTTTTCTTGTTCTAATGATACGAATATATTATTTAAAATTTTTAAAGCCTTCATTTAGAGCCTTATTTTACTTCAATTTGTATGTCCGAAATTGGCTTTACTTTTTATTAAAAATTGGGCCAATCTTCTAAAACCTCTTATAACTGTTGAAACTTACTGTTAAAAGGAAAGCATCTTTCAGTCAAATTTAAAAACATATTTTGCTAAAGTCAAAGATCACAAATTGCGAAATTTTTTCTCTAATGTTTTATAAAAAATATTATCATAAAAAGTATTACCAAAAAATCTCTTAAGACCTCTAAAGTTATTTAATCTTATATTTTAAATATCCTCATATATTAAATATAGCATTTTTCAAATTATGTACGTAAAGTAAATAAGGTTACTTAAGTTGGAAAATTTATTTTTAGTTTTGTTTTTTATTTCATGTACACAAATATATTTTGCTGAATGAGATAGCGGAGAGAAGATTTTCATATTTTTGAAAAATTATAATCCGAAAATAAATCTTTTTTAAGGAAATTGAAAAAGGTATTTCACAAATATGTAAGCACTCGTGTTCATTTAAAATATTACGTTAAAAGTAAATAATAATTTAAATTCAATGTCATATTTAGAATTACAAATATTAATGTTAAGCTATTTTAATGTAGAGAATTTAAAGAAAAAAAATCGTGTAAACTAACATAATAATGAAGCTACTGCATAAGAAAAAACAGATCTCTTGTAATTCCTGTATTTCAAATCAATATCAGATTCAAAAATTGAAAGAGTAATATTTACGAACAAATATTAGTTTGGGGAAAAAGTAATCCATTATTTTTTCGATAGACGTCTGTAGTGATCGATATCTCGTCAGATATATATCAAACAATTTCAGATTTATGCTCGTTGGAAAGGTGACATTTGACACTAAAATATCCTCTTGCGGTTTTTTGTTTGATTCATTCAGTTACGAGTGCAAGGTTTTAAAAATGGAAGACAACAAACAGAAGATTCGATACATTTTCGTTTTTCTCTTGTAACGGCGAAAAAGATAGCCGGGTGGCTAAAATTGTGAAAGGTGTTTATCGTTCTATATAAGACTGTAACAACCAGTTACGTACAATTTTTGTTGCTTCGATTCCGTTTGGGTAATTTTGACGTTAGAGATGCACCTCGCATGTGGATATAGCATCGTCGAAAATGTCTATAAAATATCAAAAATGATCGAAGTTAACCGCATGTCAGCAGTCGTAACGCGCAAGACCTAAAAATCTACATGAAAGCTGTTTTAAACCTTTTTACAAAGCGAATCCAAAAGAAGTTACATAAAGTTCACGTAAAAATAATGGATTTCTTTTTCCCCAATCCAATATAACCAATATTGAAGTTCAATAACAAAAGTGTAAGCATTTAAATATGAAATAGTATGAAAGTAAACATAACTGAAATTTCATTATTAAGTTTCTCCAATAATGCTGTATTTTATTAAAAAAAATACATATATATCATATATTTCCAATGATTTTTATTATTTTGCAATCTTTCATAAGAGCAGGAATTTATCCTGTTTAAAACAAATATTCTATCATCGGAAATTTTTTTTATATTAAGTATTTTCATGCATGTTTATTCCTATTTTTTACATCTATTTTAGTAATTACATAAAATCATTTATTTATAAGTGAAAAATTATGCAGTAAATAACAGAATTTTTGGAATAAAATATTAATCTCCAGTAACAAAATAACGGTAAAAATAGAGGCAATATAACATTTATTTAATAAAATGTATAGCTATTCAAATTCCTAAAAAGTGTGTGTGTGTATTTTAAATGTATAGGGATTAATGCGTGCAAGAACAGGTTGCATATTTTTGTTGTAATGTGGTCGATTCAGAGATCCAGGAAAGTATAGAAATAATAAATAACATTTAGACTTCCCTTTGCGAAAGAAGATTGCGTTTTGTTAACAAATTCTACGTGAATGGGTTTGCATTTTGCAAGGTACATGCTGCTTATTAAAAATATTAGCATAACAAGAATGCTTATTCATACCAAAAGTATAAAACGTGAAAGCTTCCGTTCGGTACGAAGTATTTTCACTTTCTTTGTTTCCAACAGACTGGTTATATTGGAAATATAATACGCTTGATATCCTCTTTATTAAGATTGCTAACTGTTACCATTCGGAAGCGTAATAAGTAACCTGTTATGCGTTTATCAGAAAATAACTTATTACCCTATAAAAAATATACGAATATTTGTGTGGTTTCGTGTTTATTCTAGATTAGGTGAAACTCAGTAATTCTTAAATATCTATTCAATATTATCTATATTAAATAAGAAATGTTTTTCAAGATGCTAATTACTTGTGAAATGTCGTCATCATTTTTAAAAAAAAAATATTTTTCTATTGACTATTCTAAAAGCAATATCTTCATGTTCCAAGTTTTCAAACTGGCTTTGTATTTTATGGGTTAATAATTTCAAATATTTTTCATATGAATTAATAGAATTTTTATTTTATTTTATTTATGAGGATGAGTTGAATGATAAAATTTGTTATAAAATATTATGTAAATTAATCAAAATTTAAAACTAATATAATTTATGCATACAAATATATATACACATGCCGGCGTTTCTTTTAATACCAATCTATTTATCAAAATATTTCTTGGATTGAAAGTCATCTATATTAAAGAATTTAAGTATAGATTACAATAAGATAATTTTAATAATTTTGGACAATATTTAATAACTGAGAACCCAAACAGAATATCTGAAATACGAAAAAAGTCTTATTATCATTGCAATTTACAAAGCCCAAAAAAATTAGTTTTATTATTATAATGAATGAATTATTAAAACATTGTAAAGAGTTTCGTTAAAATAAAAAGTGTTATAATATAAGTTAACATAATGTTATTTATGATTAAACCAGTTTAAATAGTAAAATTAGGTAAAATTAAATCGAATATTTTTACAAAAGAATTAGACTGAAATATTTTTCAAATAATGAATAACCTTCTTTGCATATCCTTCTTAAATTTTGTAAAACTCTATTAAATTTAAACTTATTATTGATGGAATTAAAAATTTATGCAAGTTTACAAAATTAACAAATTAACAATTAAATTTTTTAAATAGTCTTAACAAGTATTAACAATCATACAAATATTAATGAATGATAAATAAAATAGAGCACTTTACAACCAAAATACTTTAAAAAAATTATATTGCTTCTGTTAACAGTTTTGATTGTGAAAAACTTTCCGCCAGATGATATTATTAAATAACTTCTTAATATTTTTATATAATTGATATTTTAGATGTTTCAAATAAAAACAAATGGATTTCATTAATTAATTTTTATATGTAAATTTAAAATAAAGGCATAGAGATTAATTTAAACCATAATGTGAATTATTTTTTTTTATAAATTTTTTTATATTTAAAGTCAGAATAATAATCAGAATTCTAACAATCAAAGATGATAATGAATTATAATTTATCTCTTCATTATTTTGTATTAGTAATTTCCAAATCAATGCCAAAGAAATCTACAAATATCTAAATTTTGAAAAAAAAATAATCTATAAAAAATATTTGTTTGTATGATTTCATTTTTGAATAACATACAAATAAAAGTTTTTTATTTTGATGCACACTTTTTAAGACTTAAAAAGTAAGAATAATGACTTTCTTTTTACGTATGAGCTTTTTTGATTTTTTTTCAACCTTTAAACTCTAAAATACTTTAATTGAAATTCTAATACTTTAAAAAGAGCTTTTGTGCACATATTATTATATTGGACAGACTTCTTTCAATTCCTTAAAATTTTGATGTTTTTCTAAATAATTTCTAATTTTGATTTCTCTTTCTAGTTTTCCTTATTTTTATATTTTTCTTTCAAAATGGTCTATAAGCTTTCCTTTACAAAAATTGCAAAAAATAATAGCCAAAAGAAAATTTCTGGGAAATTTGGGGAATTTGAAGTTCTTGGAAATTTGAAAATTGAAATAAGCATATTATGTATTGTTTCTACCTCATATTACAAATATTTTTACAACGAAAGAAGGATATTAAAATGCTGATGTCCATTACATGGAGCCATATATGTACTGAATATACCATTACATGGAGCCATATATATTTGTTGTTTTGGAATTGGCATAAAGGACCCATTTTATTCACCAAAATCTAAGATCTGTAAATATAACGATCATTTGCAATAAGAATTCTTAGCAAACATATATAAAAATATTCCTCTCAATCATTTGAATTAAAATTTTTTCTTTATCTCTGCCTGAAAACTACTAAGTGGTGGACGAATTATATAGCCATTACATAAATTATAGTCTGCAAAGTTAGTAAATTATTTCAATTACAATAATTGCAAACCAGAGAGAAGTAGAGTCACATATTACGCGCTGACAAAAACTGTATGAATGAATCTCCTACGGCCGTATTCACCAAACATGGGTTAACTTAAGTGTAGCCTTTCTCGGATATAACTCAACTCTAGCATGACTCGCCGATTCTTATTCACGAAGTGGCGAAATTCCCATGTATAACAACTTTGGAGTTAACCGAACACGACACGAAAAACGGCTTCTGATTGGCTAGATATCTTGCACATCAATGTCAACAAACATATCGCTTAAGTCCACCATTGTTAGCTGACTCAGTGCTAACACTCCGAAATCGCAGGGTTATTCTAGGAATCCATATAGGCGAGTTAAATCACTGTTTTTGTCGTAGTGAATAACGTTTCATGATTTAATTCGCCTTTTACCCTGAAACCTCGCTTAACTCTAGTGAATACTTCTGCTAGTATATCAATTGATTGACAATTTCTTCCCAACAATATCCGAGTTCTCGTAATTTTGAGATGCGATCCATGACGAAGTTAACAGCTAAACTTAGGCCCTCCTCTTTAATCCATGACAGTAATGGTTCAAAAGGCTCTATGAGAATTTAATACGCATAAACTCTTTCGATGTTGCTGCTGATTGGCCAAAAGAAACTACCTGTGATTGGACAACTACATTAATATTTTTTACCATTTGATTCTGCAGCCCCAAACCACGATTAACGTAACGAGAGATTAGGTGGGGAAATATTACTTAAAAGAGTACTCTTAAGTAATTTTGATTTTGGTGTTCAAATGCGAAAGGGTGTCACATCCATGATGATACCGGAATATCACATATTGGTAACATTAAGTGTTCAGTCACATATTCTTTCTGTTTTGAGGATAGGTGATCATTGTGTGTGGTTATGAATACACACTTGTGCATAACACATTATTTATTGATTAAATTTTATTATAGTCAGCCATACCAGAAGCAGAATAATTAGCGCGTTGGACTTCTGTTGAATAGTTCGTGGACTGAGTTCTCATCGCAGGTTTCTAATCCACTTTAAGTTGTAGACCTCGGTTAAGTTAAGGTTCGTGAGCAAAAAGTGACTTTAGAACGACAGCTAATCGTCATATTAAACATGAATTAGCGGTTATTGATCAAGATTTCTATCATGCTAAATCATATTCTGGTTCATACAATTAACTTTTATAATATATGCAATAATAATTATGTAGTAATAACTGTATGTAGCAATAATTATGTATAATATATGTAGTAACTTTTATAATATAAAAATATTTTATATTATGAGTTCATATGTTAAAAAATATTATTTCAAATTAAAAACGGATATGAAATTAAATAGGAACCATTATTTAGACATACTTGTATATTATGCTTTGTGAATTGGAAAACACTTTCCTTATTGATTTGATCTTATACAATTTTACAGAAATATATTTAAAAAACTTTGCAGTTCTTTAAATTCCTATTTTTGGCTTATAGAATTAATTTTCATACTAATTATCATATTCATATAAGTACGTCAATATTTTAAAAACAAAAGAAGATAGATGATTTACTGCGTTTCATATATACGATTTTAATTCATTTATCGATTTTAAATTAATAAGTAAGTTTTTGTATGGAATTATTTTATAGAAAACGTTTATTTAAAGGAAAATGCTATTAATATTTGTAAGCATGAAAGCAATGCATTTGAATGTTGAGCTACCTACATTGAGAGACATTGCTTTAGATTACATTTATCTCTTAGAGTAATCATATTTTTATATTAATAAATGTGTTTGAATCTGTTTTAAAGAATGATGCAATTTAATATGTAGAGCAAGTTTTTGGTATTTTTTAAATTAGGCTGCAGCTTATGATATGTATAACACAAGCTGCCCAAAATGCAAATGAAATAAAATTAATTTTAAATTACCCTGTGTAAAACAAATGTTAAATTGATAAAATTATTAAAAATAAATATTTTTTTTAGTTTAAACATTGTTATGAAGTTTAACGTTTTAAATCTACAAATGGATATTAGATAAAAATAAATAATGATTAAAATGCAAAAATTTATTTTTTTTAAAGTCTGTTTCGATTAACTATATATCCAAATCAACCTATTCCAAATAAATAAAACTGCTGCATATGTTTAATATTAATCTAGTTTATCTTAATCTTTCTGTAATTTATATTTATTTTCCTCTACAATGAAAAATATTGAAATTATTTAAAATTATATGCTATTTATAGCGACCATTATTTCTATGCAAACAATGTAACTAAATATCGATTGTTTTAAATGCTTAAAATTTAATTGTTTGTAAATCGCCATTGCTTAGTGAATAATAGATCACAAGCAAACAATCTGGTATTTTCCTGTTTTATTTCTTTTCAGAAGTTTTTCGTAGTAATATTTAATTTCGTACATGCTGTTGTTAAAAAAACGTTTTTATGAAGTTTAGATTTTGTAGTGATCTATTTTGATTATATTGACAGGAGTGCTAAACTTCAGATTTATATTGTATATTATATGTGAAAAAATGACATAGTAACTTTCTAAAGTCAACAATTAAATTAATAGATAATTATTTTTTACAAATTTCTTTGGAATTTATATTATTTATTCTTCAAAACTGGTACCCATTGACATTTTCAAAGAGAAAAATAATGGCTTGTTTTTCATCATTTTGGTCTCTATATTTCACATGTTTAGTTCGAAACTTTTTTAATATTTATACATAAAAGAATTTAAAAGAAAAATATTTGACAAATTTGAAAACGAAAATCAAACATTTTGAATGAGTTGATATTTTTCATGAATTATGAAGTTATTCGAAAATATTAAATTTATATAAATCATTAGTATTGTGTGTTGAATATTATAACATTGAAAACTATTTGATACAACTTTGATATACCCCCCCCC
>JAPDSC010062074.1:0-35787 GCA_026290005.1 Latrodectus geometricus
AAAATTATTTATGAAAGAATAATACGATTTACGCCCGCTGCAAGTTTTTAACTGTAACTTTGTTTACATTGCGCATAAGAAATTGCAGTAATATTAAGGAATTGTGATTATAAGCTTATTTTCCGCATCTTTGATCTGAATTATTATTTTTTGGTAAATATATCATTTGAGTATAAATACTTTTAAATATAAAAAGTAATATTTCATATACTTCATTATTGTATTGTAAACAATTGTATTACCGGCATAGCATGTCGTAGCTGCATGTATAAATCAGTAGAAAATAATAAATAAAATCAGAGAAAGAGTCAATTCTATTTTGAATTTAAATTTTGTTGATAACTTTTGAAACTTTATAAAGAAGAGATAGCAATTAGTTATATAAATTTTAAAACCGTCAGGGAAATTATCTTAGTTATATAATCCAATAGTTTATTATTTGTAAACATTTCATTATCGTTAATGAAATGTGTGAATATGATATTTACAGTAATTTAAGAATTTTATTTATTGAAGATTTTCAATTTAAAGACTTTTATTTAAACTTTTAACTCACTTTTCATCTTGTACTTTTTGTTTTATTTCAAAAATAATAATTTATGTGCAATTAAATTATTCTACTCTGTAGTAAAATTAAAATCTACTCTGTAGTAAAGAAAAATTTGTGAAATTGTTGATAAAAATACTTTTTGATGTCTAAAAAAGTATAACTATTTGAAAATTAAAAATAGGGTGTTAATATTTTAATTTTTCACTGTAAAATGAAATAATAAGTTAAAGTAAAATTATTTAAGACTAATCAAATGTTATCAAACCCATTTTTCTGCTTCTTAATAATTTACTATAATAATTGTTGAAAAAAATTTTGTTATAAAATCTCAAAGGACAACCATATGTAATTAAATTTAATTGTATGCGTATTAAAATTTTAAGAATTTTTTCAAAATTAGTTAACTTTAAATTCCCATTAATATTAGCAAAGTTTTAAACAGAAATTTCACCATTAATTTCATTTGTATTATTATTCAAGAAGACAGTTCTATTACTTAATAGCCTGTTATGCATACTTCCTAGTCTACACTAGAAAATAATGCAAATAAAGAAATGGTATTTATGAGATAAGTTTACCATGTTAGAAATATTCAAGTAATGTAACTTTGAAGCTCCTGTGAGTAATCATTACCCAGAATAATTACTTTTGGCAACAATAATATTAATGTTTCAAATTCAGTTAGATTATCAGGGAATGGATATCATATATTGCTTCAACTTCTTCACAGCTTTAATATGAACTCAAATTCTTTGACTTTAGTAATTGTAACATTTTGAAGACATAATTTCTTAACAATCCATTGATTAGATATTTTAACCTGTAAGATCAAGAGAAGAAACTAAACAGATATGATAAGTTAAATCCAGTAAGCTGCAATTCAAAATCCATCTAAGTGGCTATCACCATCAATTTTATGTGTTTAGAAGTTAATTATTTGCATATTACAGAATTTCCTATTGATTGCCTTCTTGATATGTCAATTTAAACGGCTTATAGTGTATATTTTATATATTCAAATAAATTGTATACTTATTATTTTTTATGCTTTTCATATAAAATAGTACAAGGTCTCTGTTGAGTTAACTTATATCGTGAGTTTATCATTTGTGAACAATTTGCATTTGTCATAATTGTGCTATTATTTATATTAAATCAGAGGTGTCAAAGTCAATTTTGCAGAGCGCCATATATTTATATATATAATGCAAACTCAAAAAATTAAATTTAGAATGTGTAGGTGAGCCAGCTTCAAATAAAAAAATATACTGAATGATTATAATGTTTTATTACTTCAAATTTACTCGATCCAGATACCTGACTTTTCTTATTTTTGACAAGTTTTTTTTTTTTTTTTCCATGCCAGATATCATATTCATTGTAGTTATTTTAAGAATTGATGGGAGATATTCATTTGTAAGTCTTGTGCGATATTTCTTCTTATTTATTTTCATGGCGTTAAACATCTACTCACATAAATAGGTGCTTCCAAACTCTTGAAATATTGTGTATTAAATGTAAGAGCATTTATCTCTTTAATTTTTTCTTTAAAAATACTATCTGATTGAAGATCTATCAACTTCATTTGTAAATGAACTGGTGCCTGTGAGGCTTCAAAATTGAATGGATTATTGATAATTGGGAGTTATATTTTATTCACTTTGTGGAAGTCTTTTCAAAACAATCATTGAATTCCGTGATCTAATTTTGAAGAAATTGAGATATTGATCCAGTATTCTTGGTTTACTTTGCCAAATGATTTTAAATGAGGGAGAGGATCAAAATTTGATTTTTTATCTGATTTTCACGCAGCCTCAACTTTATTTCAAAGTCTTGAATACATTTGAATGACAATCAGATTTTTACCCTGTAACTTTACATTCAGATCAGTCAAGTGTTTATTCATATCTACCAAAAAGGCACAATCAACCCACCAGTCATTCTCATAATCAATTGGATTGCTTTTTTCTAACGTGAAAGCTTGAATAGAGTCGCATAATGGAAAAAATCTTTCTAAAACTACTCCTCGGCTGAGCCAACAAACTTCAGTGTAAAAAGGGACATCAGAGAACCTTTCATCCAAATCTTGTAAAAACTGCCTGAACTGTCCGTGATTTAGTTCTCTGCTCCTTGTAAAATTTACTATTTTAATTATAGGTTGCATGGTATAGTTCATTTTTAAATGTTTGGATGCCAATGATTATTGATAAATTATACAGTGAAATTCCACAAAAATTTCTATTTTAATATAGTTACAACACCTCAATGTTTGCCAGCCATGGCCATCCGTAGTTGTCCTGCTAAGTATATTCTAGTCGAATTCATATTCTGCTATCAATTGTTTAGTATAAATATCATTTGCTGTTGTAGTACCTGTCAATGTAATGCACTTTTATAAGTTCTTTAGTTATTTCAAAGTTACAGTTAATACCTTGTAAAAAATAGCAAGTTGAGCTGTATCAACAGTATTAGTGCTCTCGTCAATAGCAAGTAAAAAGTTTGTAAATTCCTTAACTTTCTCCTTCAGCTAAAGAACGAAATTTTGTGGTAAATCATTTATTCTTAAAACAACAGTGTTTTTTGACAGTGAAATGTTATAAATTGTTGATGTTTAATATTCATTTCAAAAGTCAACAACTCTCAATATACAGTCTAATAAAATCACCATCAATGAAAGGTTTTGATCTCATCACGATTTTTAAAACAATAATAAAACTTCATAATAGGCCATCTTAGATCACAGTATTATTGTTAGTAATTATTGATTGTTGACCTTGAATTTTAGATTTTAAAGAAAATATGTCCATTCTTATTTTTCAGTGTAACAATCTAATTTTGATTTATGATTTGTATTATAGTGTCTCTTCAAGTCAAACTCCTTACAAACTGCAACTATTAAATCACAGTGGTTAATCTTTCCATTCTGTGAAAAATATGCAATTTCCTATTTTGACCCAAAATTTCAACTTTATGATTTTGTTTTATTGTGCCAAAATTGTAACAGTTATGGAACTCGACACAACAGTTATATATATCACACATGCAGGACACAAATAAATTCACAGTACCTTTACAATCACTACTTCGCAGTACAATTAAAATCCTTCTGCAACCATATCGCTTTGATTACTCAAGTTAACTGACTCACGTCATGCTGATACGCTTTTTTTTATATTGATAAGTAAGGTTTTGGTCTAGCCTCAAAGCGTGTGGAAGATTCTATTGTTCACAACAAAAATAATATGGTATTTCTTCTTGTTGCTAAGAAACGGTGTTATTGTCTATCACTCTCGCTTATCTAGATACGTTGTGCCCTTTAAATTACTTATAAATGTTGTGTGTGTATTTTAAAACTTCCATAGAGGAATCAAGTGAAGTCTAAATGCTCTAAAAACATGATTCTTCTTTCTATGACACATTGCAATCGCTGGCCTTATTGATGTGGGCCATATCTTTTACATGACTGTGTTAAAAATAGTTAAGAATAGTTAAATAATTATCTATTCTTAACTATTTTTGGCAAAATTCCAAGACTAGGTTTCTGTGATTTCCAATTTTCACAACAAGTGCTGAATAATTTTTTTGCCAATCAAAATTGCACAATTTCGGATTATGAATATTGTAATCTGCAGTCTTTTCCTTTGAATATTTTCTTTTATTTATTTACTGAAAACTTCATGACTAAATGCAGGAAAGTCAATATAATTTATGAAAATGTATATTGCAAAACAAACAAATTTTTATATTGAAGTAAACATTTTTATAAATCATTATGATATTTGTACTTGATCAAAAATATATGGCAAAGTTTTATGTTTTAGTCATTCGATTCAAATGAGCACATACTAAAATTAATACGCTGAAATTATAAAACTCTCTTTCAAAGATAACTATCCAATCTATTAAACTAAATTGTTTGATTAATATCAGTTTTTAATTAATAGGCCTGTGGCTTGCACCTTCTGAAAAATTTTCTGTATCATTATCAAACAAAATTCATCTTCCAATTTGTAATGTGAATGACAATGATTTTTATATCCATATTTTTAATTAACTTGACAATTACGTTGTTTTAAAAAAAATATTCAATGTTATAAAAAGCTACCAATTATTTATGCAGGCATTACTTATATTTTAATTTGGACAAACTAATAGCAAAAATGAGGCATGTTAATCAGTATATTTCTTTTTAGTTTACAATGTTAATAATCCAGCATAAATTTCATGTTTTTATATTTTTATGTTGAAAACTAATGTATATATAACACAAGTTTAAAGATTGTTGTATTATAAATGTTTTTTATCTAAAATAATTTGTTTTTTTCATGTATTGAAAGTACAGTTAGTTCAAATTATATATTTAATTTTTTTAGTGATATTACTTTAATGGATAAAACAATTTCTGATATGGACTCGTCAACTTCAGTAACATCTGTAAGTATTTCTATTTTAATTTTATTAAATATCTCAGTAAAATTAATGAATTATCCATTATCTCTTAATTATTCTCTAACTTTCCCAGAAAATTGCATGTGATTGAATTACTATATTTTGCTGTATATGATCTGTAGTGGTGTATTACTCTGCAAGGCCTTCTTTTAAGAAAAAGCGTTGCATAATGCTGATGATATGGTGCCAAAATATATATATAAAATATGATTAAAAAATACAGGGTAGTTCAAAATGAATTACAAGCGACTTTAACTGTTTATTGAAAGTAAATTTATCAATAAAATTAATATTTAATGAAGATGGAACTTAAAAATTTTGTACCTATGTGTGACATAAATATTCTACGCGGGGTCACATAAGCAACATCTGTGCTACAATCTATTTCACACCATGAATCATAAAGTATGTTTTGTCATAGAAAGCACATACGCTTTTACCTTTATGCAGGATAGGAAGCAGGCCCAGCATAAATTTTGTTTAATTTGTGTGTTTGGCATAGTTTTCTTGTTTCAATTGCTGTTCAAGTTGAAATACATATGGTTTTATTTGCCGTTTCTTTCTGAGAGCATACTATACTAATGTTGCTTTTCATTTGTAACTCCCTACTGCCTTCTTACATTGACTTCTTTGAGTTTCATCATAAGTGCAGCAAATTTTGTGAATGTTTTCTGTTGAAGTATGTAGCTTTCCTCTACTTTTTGCTCTAATATCCTGTTTCTTAAAGCAATTCTGCTTAATAATTCTTCCATAATTTGTGATTAAAATAAAAAAAATGAAAATATATAATAAAAATTTTAATAATAATTTAAATATATAACAAAAAAAAAATCAATGTGTGTTAGTATATTTATTTTAATCAGGATTTATTTCTTATTTAATCTGTATTTGTTGTATAAACTCAAATTATGAATAATTTAAATCTTGATATTTTTCTATACCTTCTTCAAATTTAAGTGAAATTTTTTTCTCTTTAAAGCACTTTTCTCCTTTCAACTGCATCTTTGATAACCACTGAGGTTTGAGGATTGACATATCTAGGTACCTCAGTCATTTGCAAGCCAGCAAGCACTTGTTTCTTAAAGCATTTGATACCATCTGCAGATGTTGTTTGCTTTATTTTAATGCTGACTAAATCTTCTCTGCACTGACCATTTGCACTAATAAGATTTGGCAATGAAAATTTTTCATGCTATTTAATATCTACTCTGCCATGGGTAGGCTTCTGCTTCTCTGTCCTATATCTTAAGTTTAAAAAAAAAAAAAAATCAGTGAAGCATAGTGTGATCATTAAGAATGATAATTCTAAAAAGTTTCATCTACCTTCATATTAATCTTATCAATAAATTATTTTTCATTAAATAGTTATGGCCATTTGTAATCACTATATTCATTTTGAATTAATAAATTGAATAAATTGTACAGAAAAAACATGTGATTGGATCCGCCTTATCCCCCCCCCCAAAGTGATAATTTCGGGAAAATTCTAATAAAACTTATCATTATTCAATTTTTAGTGACTTTTTATACAAGGTTATACATATTTGGAAATTAAATATATTTGTTTTATTAATAATGAAATAAAAGAAATTATTTTTGAACAATCTAGGATAATTATGCACATTTTTTTGGCAAATAATTGACAATAAGTACTGTTTATAATGTAATGCCACAAAAAAAAGTGCAATATGATTAAAACTTTAATAAATTATACAGGAAGAACATTATTCAAAAATCTGACAGGATCCCATTTAGATCTACTTCATCATAAAGTATGCTAAAATGAGATGAAAGCACCAGATTGATCATTAAGAGTGATAATTCCGAAAAGATTCTGTGAAAACCTATCGATGTTTAGTTTTCAATAACTTTAAAGTTAGGTTAGACATATTTCAAAAATAAAATAATTGTTAATAATTAAGTGAAATAGATTATTTTCAAACTGTGCATTAGATAATTTTTTTCTTATATACTATGTATGCTGTTTTCCAATTAACATTAGCATGTTTGTCACCCGGTTTTCTTTCTCTATAACTTTATTTTTAAAATCTGCTGTGTCACTTGGACACTCTTTCTCACATGGTGATTTATGAATTTATTAATTTTATCATGAAACAGCTGAAATCAGAACAAAATGCAAAATTATACTAGACAAATGTGATAACTTTTGGCAAATAATTAAATTTCTTTTTCAACTAATCGGGCAAAACTGGTTATGGCTAAAGTTTGTCATTTAAGTTGTGAAAACTATTAGTGCCCTTTAAAAGTTTTTTTATGAAACACATTTTTCAAGATTTCATGCATATGACATTCCCCCCCCCACCCCCAAGATATTTTTTGTATGTTTCTATTTATTTAGATTATTTTTATCGGATTAACCACACAATATGTGGCTTATTTACCGCATAGTTTGCAGATTGCATACTGAGAAATACAGTAGGTAAGGCCCTACAACCTGCTACAAATTTTGGCTTCAAATTTTTTTTATTAATTGCTTTATTCTGCTTGATGGGTTAGTATTTTTATTTCATTTGGGTTAGTATATTTAGTTAATTTTAAAATCTTGCATTTCCAACTTTAAGCATTAAGGTGGTAAATAAAATTAATCTCAAAATGCTTGAAAGTTATTTTTGAGCATAATATAATAAAATAACTGTGTGTATAAATTATTAAAAAACAATGCATTTTCATGATTAATCAATAACTTATTTGATTACATTGTTTGTTTTTTTTTATATATTTCATTTTAATTATTCAAATAATAATACATATCTTTGAAAAAAAATCTTGTGTAATGTTACCAGACAGGGGTATTAAAGTCAAACTCATATATTCTGTAACTTAAGTCAATATTTTATTATATAATGCAATAGTGCACACAGCTTCAAAAGCTTTGCCCTCCCCATCTGTCATGCAGAAATCAACAACCAAGCAATAAATCTAGTCTTTTTAATATTTATTAATCAAGCTATAATGTGCATTTTCAAAAACATCCTCTATACTATTACTGGGTAAGGTTATATAACTGTACTTTCTAGCTACATTGATAATTTAAAAAATACTGTTTATTATAATTCTAATTGATCAAGTTGTACTTTAAAAAAATTATGTAAGGAAAGTCAGCAACTAGAATGTTACTGTATATCAGTAACAGACAATATTGATTTTAATTAATTATTTATCTTATTATAATATATAACAATTTATGTTATATAACTATTTAACTAAAAATCTGTTCTCTTCAATTATTTCTACTTTATATTTATTATGTCAAATAAATCATTTTTTCTTGTTTCAACTAACTGTTTGCTTATAATAATTCCTTCTTTTATTAAAGTATAATTCTATGTATTATTTTGAATTTTATTAAATAATGTTTGAAAAATATTTTCAGGTGCCTGTTTCTTTATCTGAGATTCAATTGCCACAAAGTCCTGATGATATAGTTAAAACTTCAAACAAAACGCTGCCCACTAAAAAAGATGTGATACATTCTTCAGTCAAAAAGGGTGAGGAAAATCATGAAAGCCAAAATAGTAGCTCAGATAATGAAATGCAAAGAAATGGTGTTCCTGCTGCAAAATCAAGCAGTAAGCATTTAAAAGAAAAACTAACTTCTGATAGTAGCTGTGATGCTGAATTAAATTCAAAACATATTAAGGATAGAGAAGAAGATAGTAATAGTGACACATCAAAAAAAGGTGATGTTAAAAAAAAGGAATCTTTAGATGCAACTCTTTCAGACTCTGAAGAAAAATCTAATAGTGAAGTGGAGCATGTAAAAGAATCACATTCTTCTAGCAGTGAAAAGAATACAAAATCAGAAGAAAGCAGCAGTAGTGAAGAAAGTTCTCGTTCAGAGGAAGAACGAAGAAAATCAAAGCATGTTGAATTATCTCGAAGGAATCGTAGAAAAAGAAGAAGTCGTAGTTCTTCTGCTAATCGAAGTTCTCAAAGTAGAGAAAGCAGTCCTACAAAAACATCTTGTCATAAAAAGGATAATTCTCATAAACAATTGACTGATTCTGATTCAGAGAAAAAAAATTCTGTATCTCTTGATAAGAGTAGTGACAAAAAATTTCTCAATACTGTTGCAGAAAAGAATGTTTCTAATTCTAATGACCCTCCTCGCAAAAAGTTAAAAATAAATCGTAATAATGTTGTCATAGCAAGTTCACCAACAAAAGATACTGTCATATCATTGGAAAAAAATTCACCGAAAGAATTACAGTAAGAATTTTTTTTATTTTTATTGTTTGTAATATAAAATTTAAAAAAAATTAAAGTTGAGTTTTGCTGTTAATTTATTGGGAAGTGTTGTTGTTTTTAATATTTGAACAGGAATTAATAATATTATTAGAGATATAAAGAAATATGGTTTGTAGTCAAATAATGAATATTTGTTTTAATTATGAATCTAACAACTAAATTTTCAGTGCATGAAATTTATCCTTTATAAATTTAGTTAAGGATACAAAAAATATTCAAAGATTGATAACATAATTGAATATTACATAAATTTCAAATATACTATATTTTATATGACAGATATATGAAAAACAAAGAATTGTTAATAATCAAATGGAAAATCTTTATTACAGATAAATGTCTTTTAAATTGATAGAAAGAAACAAAATTTTTCCCCTTTATACTTTTTTAAAGTTTCTTCTGGAAGCTGTGTATACAATGATTATCTTTCATTTTTTTCTAAATTGGAATAATTAATTAATAATATATGGTAATTTTAGAAAACGTTAAAAATTTAATTCCAATATTTTTTATATATAATTATATAATATAATTTTATGATTTAACATTTAATCCCTATTTATGTACTTAAATATTAATGTACTTAATAATTTATATAAGATTGTATGGAAATTTAATGTTGACAGTCATTGGTGTTCATAATGTTTCTAGAATTTGATTATTTTTCCAGGTCTCTGAAGCTAAACTAGTAACTGTTTTGTTAGTGTTATACCCTTTAATTCATTAACTCTTTTGTTCAAATTTCATTTTAAATGGGTGTGTTAATCCAATAATTCAGAATCCATTTTAAACTATTCTCCAATCCAGTTAACCATCAGGAGCTGCAGTGACCATTGGGCTATAAACAAACCAAATCAATCAGGATACTAAAAAAATCCTTGTATTTAGAATTAAATTATAATATAAATATACAAAATTAATTGAAAATAAACAATTTCTAATAAGATTCAATAGTAACAAAAATTTGCTCATGTTGAAAGTTATTACTAAATCACCAATAACTAACATGCCTACTCCAGGAAACCATACTGCATCGTAATCTACTAATTTATTTTACTACCCATCTGCATCTTATGATAGGTTTTAGTCCATAAGTTAAGCAAGCTCTAAATTTTATCTGTATGACAATTAAAAATTTATAATGATTTTAATGAAAAATTGCCAATTGAGTTTAAAAGTATTTATTATTTTTAGAGAACCTGCCAGTCCTGCTGAACCTGAACGAGAAATGGGCGAAGTTCGTTAAAAAAATTTATATATCTTTGTCTTAATATAAAGAGTTTTAATATTATATAGCTATATGTAAAATATTCTTTTTTTCTTCCTAGATTATTGAGAATGTTCCAGAAATAAAATATGAACCTAGAAAATTAAATTTTCCGGGTAAGTTTAAAAATTTGTGTTTTTGTTGGTATTAATAAATTTCTTCTCCATTTCTTTTTAAATTTTTTAATTATATATATGTACTGTTGTATAATTTTTTTCATATTAAGATTATTTTTTCTTATTTTTATTAATATTATTTTGTGCTATCTGCTATGTATAGGTTAATTATATATATTGAAAGACCATGTATTTTGTAAATGTACTCTTCAATAGTTGATAAAATCTTCTTTTAATCAACATCTTGTAAGCAAAGTGATAATAACATCTGGGATTTTATTTCTCATTAAAATATTAAATTTCACATATAATTTTGGATTATTTTACACAATTTATGAGAATGTATGTGTGTATATTGTTAATTAGAAAATATAATAGAATAAATCAAGAAAAAAGTTCACCTACTCATTCTTGATCAAACATGATTGTTTATATTTCATTTTAATTAATTGAATATATACCTTTAAAATACTTTCTATGAACTTTAATTGAGAAATAGTAGTATTGTTCATTTTTATTAACTAACTCATTAAGCATAAATAAAATCAGATTTATTTACAATAACTTGTTTGTAATTGACTGGGCAATAGTGCACACCTTAAAAATCAGTATATATAACACTATTGAGAAGGACATATAGCTGAGCAATAAATATAAATCAGTGATGTGAATAACATTTCATGTTATTGATATACATTACTCAGTTTTAAAATTATTAATTTCATGCACACCTTTAAAAAAATTATCTGTGCAGTGCTACTGGACAGGCATTAAAAATTGAGCAAAAGTAATGTAAATTGTGCAGATAACATTTCTAAAACTAATAACAACATTTCTAAATTCTAATTTTAAAAGTTAGTTCAGGTTTAATAATTTCCAAATTTTTCCTTAAGCTTCTATACAATTTTCTTATCAACTTAAGTCATATAATTTCCCACAAGTTAAGAATATTTTTCTTTATTTGACTACTGCAAAAAGACTTCAAGACTAGTGCTGATAAATTAATGTTACACTTTTATAAAAATGTGTATATAAAAACAAACTGAAATGACGGTATAAAATAATTAACTACTTATGAATGGTATCCATTAGAGTAAAAGACTTGTCAGAATTGCAATCAACTTTCAGGCACATTAGTAAATGTCATAAAATCATTAGTTAACAGGGTATTTAAAATTCAACACTTGAGGTAACCATTTTAGTGTTGTGATCTGATCTGGATCCTATTTCATTCCTCAAATAGAATCAACTTTTATTGATTTACATAAATATTTTGTGCAAGCCAAATTTCCTCTACTCAAGCTAAAAAAGAGAGAGAGTAATTTATTCTTTTATATTTTTTGTAAAAAAACCATAATGAATTATTATATATTTTGGTTTAACAATTTGAAAAACTATCAATAAAATGAATGATAACCATACTTAAAAAATGTTGTACTTAATTTTTTTTATTATATTTCTAAACAAAATTTAGAAATTAAAATTTCTACATTAATGATAATTCAAGCATCTGCTTGAGATGTGCTGCAGGATTGTATAAAATGTCCTTATCCTCAATAACTAATTTAAGTACTGCTGTGGTCACCTTTTATGTTTTTAAAATATAGAAGTATACTGCTTATTTGAATTAACAACTGTCCAAAATTCCTGTAAAAGAAAAAAATTGCATGGTTTATTTTGTTATTTTGTAGATTAAGTATCATTATTTAAAATTCTGAAGCCAATAAAAAATTTGTTTTAATTGAGAAAATTTTTAGAAACTTCTATGAAGAATCATTTTTCAAGAAAAGAAAAAGAGGAGACTATAAAATGTTATTATCAAAGAACATTTTATAGTCTCCCCTATTTATCTTTGTTATTATCTATTTATCTTCATATTTATTAAAATCTCCCCCCCCCCCCCCCCCAACTAATATTTTGAATTTCCTTTAAATGAAAATTTGTATAGTTACGCATAATATAATTTCTGTTTTAAATTTAACTTATTGTAAACTTCAATTTATATCATTTTAATTAAAATAGAAGTTATTGAGAGATTATATATGTAAGAAGGAATTAAGTTTATTAAAACAGGATTTAAGGAATTAAATATGTCAGAAAAATTTAGATTACATAGTTGTGTATAAAAAAAATTTTTCCAAAGTCAAATGTTGACAAGAATAGCTCTTGATTTTTTTTATTAAGATGCTATTACAAATGAATATAAGAAATTATACATTTCTTTTTCTAAGTATATAAATAAGTTCTTGTTTGTGTAGGTAACGAGTTTTCTGCTATTTAATTCTGTATTTGCTATGAACTTTCTTAAAATATTTTGTTATTTAATAGGACGTAAATTGAGTCGCAAGTCTTCTGAAGATCAATTATCTGAAGAACCTAAATCTAAGAAAAGTAAATGGGGAAAATTTGCTTCTGTGCAAAAGTCATCTCAAACAATCAATATATCCACAGATTCTTTAAAAGTATGTTTGATGACATTTTACATTAAAAGCATGATTTCTGTAGTAAAATTATTTAGATAAATGTTTGTACATATGATACACATTCATTTTTTGAAATTATGAGAATCATTGAAATATTTTTTAAAACTGAAATTTAAGATATGTATATAAAATTGAAAGTTAACAAATCGAAAAATTACTGCTTGGTGTTAAAACTGTATTTATTTTTGCTACTAAATTGTTCTCTTTTTGTAAATAAAGTACTATTAGAAAAATTTTTTATAGTAAGCATAGAAAAAAAAATGTATACTTAAGAACAATTCTTACTTGCAGTTTATTAATGGAAAATCAAGCAAGTAATTTATTTTTTCTCTTTCAAAACTAATTTTTAAATGCATTTTTATTTTTATATATGTATGAAAGCATTTTACACTTTTTCTCAGAAATGTACCTTTATCTTGTAAACCGCTAATCTGCTTGTTTTCCAAGGGTTGTTGCATTGTCATTTTCCTTTTATTACTTATTTGAAAGTTCTTTAACATTATCATAATATTCTGAATCAATGAATTACAATATCGTCTTCTAAGTCCACAATAAAAAGAGTCTTTAGATAAAATTTCAGTTGTGGGTTTCTTTGTAGAAGTTCATAGAGGAGAAATCCATCTCTTTACTCAAGTTGTTAAGTAAATGTTCTTGTTTTCTTCAATCATGGTGGCTTCTGTAATAAAAATTTGCTTTTAAAAATAATCTAGGCATTGTTTATATATAAATATATATATATAAAGGGAGGAAAAAAGTTATTTCAAGTTATTTTCATTTCTTCCAAAAGTACTTCGTTTTCACTTGAAACTATTGATTATATTCTGATATATGAGCGAAAGAAGAATATTTGTTTATAATGCATCAACAGTACAATTAATTATTCACTATTTCTGACTTGTGAGTCTAATAAAAATGCTCAAGTTTTTCAACCCTAAAATGAAAAATAATAGGAAAAAAAACTAGTTGATTAAAATATTAATTAAGAATTCATGATAAATTAGCAGAGAACAGATTTTTCAAAATTTTAGTGTGTAAATGGGAATTAAAAATTGTGTCTAAGACTATATTTAAGTTCATAAATCATCTTCGTGGAAACAGTTGTCTACAATTTATTCTAATGTGCTTTTAATATTCTATACCACAAGTGTTAGTTTATAATAAATAGGTTGCATAAAAAGCAGGGCACCAGTTATAACCAGATAGTTTTTACCATTTTGAAGCATTAAGAAAGCATGCAGTTAGTGGTATTTGGTGACTCTTATTCAATAATATTGTAAAGCAAATGAAGTGCAAAATAAAGAGGCATGCTCCTAGCAATATTTTGATAAACTTAAATGATAGTATATAAGTTAAAAATTAAAATGTGTAACATTTTGTGAAGGAATGGATATTTTAGTGTTGCATTGCCATGTTGTACAAAAATATTTTAAAGGAAAATGTTTTGTGACTATTGTAAAAGTAAAACCACATTTTAATATTAATTAATAAAACTCATGCTTGTGTATTGTAATATGGAAAAGGCTTTGAAAATTGACTTTTTAAAATCATTTCTTTATGTCCTAAATTGTTTAACTTAAAATTTTTTGAGAATCGTACTAAATGCATCTTTTGCAAGGAAGCAGTGATTTGTCTTCAAAAGTTCTGAGGAATGAATTTGGTATTTATATGTATTCCTTATAGTTTTTATAAATAAAGTTGGTTCCCCTCCTTTAGTGTTCTGGACATTGGAAAGATTTTAAGAACATTTGTGATGCCAATGATAATTTAATAATATACATCCTATAATATGCTTCCCCAGAAATTTATTAATTTGAAGAAAATACTTTTAATAAAATAGTTCCCATTTTAAAAATTTTAGTAACTATAAAGTATGTCTGTATTATTAGTGAATACAAAACGCATTGAAGAATAAGACTTAATTGTCATAATTTTGTGTAATATGAAAAAATATTTGCTTCTGTTCCAAGGAGATAGTGATTCATAGATTACATAAGAAAAGAAATAGACTATTTTATGTTGTCCAAGGTTTACATTTGTAAACAGTAGTTTTTAAATGTTAAAAAGCGTGTCAAATTAATGTAAGTAGTGCTATTTTCTTGCTCAAGTTAAATACCTGCATTTGAAATTAGCACTGTTTTCATTTCATTCAAGCAAAAACATCAAGTTTTTTCAAAAATAAGTGCTAAATTTCATGGTTCTTGCCATGTAGTATTTTTTTACTGTAGTGTTATGTTTGATATTAGAAGATTCCAATAAAAGAAGTTAATGTATCAATGCTTTTTAAAGCATCCATTTCTATTGTTTTTAGTTGTGTAGATTGCACAAATATAATTCAGTGCAAAATTCTGTATAGAAATTTAAATTCTAATTTTTGTGTTAACTTTTACTCAAAAAAACTCGTTCTCAGTATGAACACCACAGTAATGTCGAAAAGGATTTTCAAAATTTCGTCTTTAAAAGAAAGTTGATTAAGTAGTCATTGCAAAAAATTCTTTACATAAAGTAATATAAATGTGATTTATATTTTTGAATGGATTTCTAAAAATAAAAATGTTATTGCTTAACTGTTGATATTTTTATATCCAATATTTTCTCATTTAATTTTGAAAATTCCTGTTATAATATTTTTTTTTAAATTGATAATTTCTTCTGTAATTCAATAGGGCTAAATTTAATAATTCTAATATATCATAGTATAAATTAATCATTGTAAATTACTTTTTTTTATATTTGTAAATTTTGAATTGTAGAATTGGTTTCCTGATTTCAAGTTGGTAACTGATCCTGTTCCAGTTTCTGAGTCTATTCATGATGACTCTCCACCAATTAAAGATGACAAAAAGTTGTCTTTTCCATCACATCCAGAAACTGATGGAGGTAGTGTTACATAAAAAAAAGTTCTATTTTATTATTATTTTTTTAATGCTAAGCTGTTTTATATAAATCTTAAAGATATCTCAATCTTTCAAATCAATAAATTTATGAAATTTTTTCTTATTATCATGGTTGAAGTATTTTAAATTAAAAAGATTTTCTGTCATTTTACTTTAACTTTCTGTTGTTCATGTTGTATTTGAAAATATTTTTTACTATATCATTAATCATTTACTTAATAATCAAGTATATTTGTAGTATATCAGCTCAGATTATCTTATCTTTACTATATCACACCTTTAACCCCTTGGAGTGGGAAAGTAAACATAGATGTTGCAATCCCGAAGTACCCCAGTGACCTGTCCTCTTCCTTTCTTTAGTCCTTCAGTGTGGTTGCCTCTTATGAGGTTGAGGTCTGAACTTGTGTAGCTATTCCCCCCCCCCTGCTGTTAACTTCCCTTAATGATTAAATCACCCGCATGTTTGCCATACTTTGAGACTTATGTCCAGGGAAAGAAGAGTCCTGATAATTAAGGCCCACAGTGATAAACATATTTTGGCCTCTGCTTCAGGTAAAACATTACGAAGTTAAGATGTGTGTTTGACTTGCTTTTCTATAGGACTCGTGTGTTTCATACATTGATGTTTGTTTTGTTTTTTTAATGAATTAAATCTTTTGTGTGAAACAGGAAAAGATTCTACTTGTATTTCATATTTTAATTTTAGATCACCTTTTTTTTAAGTGATATTTTAATTTTATCTGTTTTGTTGGGAGAGTCGCCACATGGATCATTTTGCCTTTTTAAAGGCAATTGACCATATTGTATTTAATTTATCAATTTCAGTTTAATTTTGTGGATATTTATATTTTTATCTTTTATTAAAATTATACTGTTGCTTTGGTTTAAAAAATATATTTTAAATTCTAAATTTTGGCAGTTTGCATTGTTTTGGATCGGTCTTGTGCCATTAAACCCAACTAATCAACCATTAATTAAAAAATTTTGTATTTTATGAGGAATGTGCCTTGAAGATTTAAATTGACATTGATGTAGAATATATATCAGTTCACTAAAAGATAGGCATTTATTTTTGCTTTTGCTAATAAGAGTTTTTAATTCAACACAGTTATTGTAACATTAGACGTTCACCAAGAATATTGACAAAGTTATGAATCTGTTAAAATGGCTTTTCAAATTTAAGGGGTAGGGAAATCGTAAAAAATAACCTATCACAATATAGATGTCTCCAAAATTTTCTTCTTTGAAACCTGGATGCAATCACAAACCTATATTATATGCAAGAAATTCTGAAATAATAATTAATATTTTCATTTAATATTTCAACTTAATATTTTCATTTTTACTTTCCCTAAATGAAGCATCGATTTTGAGATAGTTTTCCAAACCAAGATTACTGGAAGAGTTCTAACAAAATAGAGTATAAACCTGAATTTTAGAAACTAATTTGGTATCAATTTAATGAAGGATGCTGGATAAGTAAATTTAATTGATTGATAGCATAACATTCTGAAATCTCTGAATAATGTCTAAACAATATCATCACTGTCAAAAGTAATCAAATGTAGCAACTAATTTAGGAGTGGATTATTGTAATTTTTCCTAATTGAAAACTTTTATTTTTAACTTATTAGTAGAGAAAATGTTAAGAATAGATATTTTTCATATCTATGCATTAAAATTCAATTTGTGTATATTTTATGATATTTTTAAAACTTTATATAATGTAAATGTAATTATATAATTCAATACTGAAATTTTTAAAAATGTATATTAAATAAATGCTTCAAAATATAATTTGCTTTTAACATTATTTTTTCATTTACAAAATCAATGGCACATTTTTTTATTGAAAGGTGAAATAATTATGTAATAAGTTAAATTTATATAAGATTAACAACATCGCAAAGAAAGTCTACAGTGAAAAATCATAGTCTCAATATAATTTTTGTTTGTATTAATGCTTAATGTGAAAAGATTGCTTCAATTGAATAAAATTTTGTTTTTAGATGTTAAGCAAACAGTTGGTATGAATATTGCACTTGAAAAGAAAGACGAATCAGTCCCAGTGATGAATACTGAAGAGGTTGGACCTGTTTCAAAAATTATATTTGTTCAAAATTTAGTTAGACCTTTCACATTACTTCAGCTAAAAGAATTGTTGCGACAAACAGGGAATTTTGTTGAGGAAGAATTTTGGATTGACAAAATAAAATCTAAATGTTTTGTTACGGTAAGTAAAATTCATTGTTAAATATTTCTTTTGTTATTCATTTAATTCTAAAACAATTCATTTTTTTGTATTTTTTGTGTTGTTTGAGCATGTGTATTAAAGAGATTTCTCAATATATTTAATTATTTTTCAAATTATTGAAATTAAAATTAATTTTTTGTACAATTTTTAATTTAATTAAAAATATGCAAATAATTTATAAAGTGATGTTGAAAATAAAGGAATAAATATAATGAAAGAAAATACTTACGTTTTATTGTAAGCTTCTAATTTTTAGAGATTTCAAATAAGAATGGAAAATTTTCTATAGCAAAATAAAAATATTTCCTTTTAAAAGGATACTTATCTTTTTAATTCCATTAAATTTTAAAAAAAATTTTAAACTAGCTTTAAATATTTCCTTGTATTTAAAGAAATATATTTTTCTAATTTTATTAACTTACTCAAAATATTAAAACTAATATAATTATTAAGGATAATTGATCAATGCTATCTTCTCAATTTATTTAATTAATTTCTATATATTTGAAATTCTACATTGAATTCATAATGAACATCAAGGGCAAAATAATGCTATTAAAATTGTTTTTTGAAATAGTTATTTGATTTTTTAAAAAAAAAAAAAAAAAAAAAAAAACAAATAAATGAGCGAGTGTTTTTTCCCTCTTTAAAATTAAAAAAAATTACACTATAATAAATATTCATTGTTTCTTCTCATTTTAATTTATTTCTGTCAATTTTTAAAGTAAAGAAATTCAGTGTTATTAGATGTTCTGCCATTCTCTTAAATTTAAATTAGATCTTAATCCTAACCTAAATTGGTTTTTTGTTTACGACACTAAGCAAACCAAATTAAAAATAGTTAGTAATAGTCATAATCCTGTCCAAATTCATAATTGGTGTCATAATAAAGCAAAAGTTGGCTAAAATGTATTTAATAAATGAAAAGAATTAAAGAGACTGTATTATAGTTTTAATCTGTATCACCGAAAATGTGTATAGTAATACCATTGAACATTGCAGTATATTATAGTAGGAATAATTAATATAATCATATAATTAAAGAGCAATGTATCTAATTTTCCCTTGTGTTAAATTTTAAGTTAAATTGTACAATTAATATTTTACTTAAAAAATAACACAAGTGAAATATACAGAGACATTAATAAAAAAAATAATCTTGTTCATCAAAATTTTTTATTTACAACATTAAATGTTTTGATTATAATTGTTCTAGTATCAAACCAAAGAGGAGGCAATAAAAACAAGAAATGCTTTAAATGGTACGAGATGGCCATCTTCTAATCCAAAGATACTTAGTGTTGAATTTAGTACTGAAGATGAGGTAAAATAAATAAATAAATAAATTCATTAATATAATTTATTTACCTGCAAGTTCCTTAAATTATTCTTTCAAATTTCAGCTTGAACTTTATCGAAGTGGTGGAGATGTCCCTAAAGTTATTCCTGAACCTCTACCTGAGAACAAAGACTCATATGAACCAAAGACACTTCAACCTTCCAGTGATCACAGAAAAAGAGATACTGAAAAAAGAAAAGAAAAAGATAGATATAAACAACAAATGCCTATTCGTGAGTGGGACAAAGACAAGGTTTTACAAGAATCTCCTGATAGAGAATCTTTTGGAAGAACATCTGAAGGATTTAAAGATTCTGAGAAGAAAGACAAAAAGGGTAATTTCTGCGTTTTTTGTTAATATTAAAAATGATTGTTAATGTAAGATATATAATTTCTGGATAAAATTAATACCAGCAATTTTTAATTTTAGATATAAAAAAGAGGTCAAATGAAGAAACTCCTGCCAAATTGCTTGATGATCTTTTCCAGAAAACTAAAACACTTCCTTGTATTTATTGGCTACCCTTAACTGAAGCTTTGGTGAGTTAAATGTTATGTGTAATTTGCTTGTATTATATGAATGCCAAACATTAACATTTAAACTATTAGTTCATCGGTTCTCTAGTACTGTGTCCTTGTGTCAAAAAATGCAATGCTAATGTAAGTTTTCATTAATATATATAATAGTTATAATTTTTAAATAATTCATACTCTTCATTTTTTTTATTTGATTTTTACAATAGATTTTTATGTAGTATTATTCTTATTGTTGTAATTTTAAGAAAAGAATTTAGTATTCATTTATTTAATTTAGCAGGATTTTTGAAAAAAGTAAATAAAAACTTTTGTTGTTTCATTTTGAGTGCTGTCCATAAAAACTTCCTTATACAGAATTGATCAGCAATAAGGAAAACTATGTCTAAAGAGTTATACAGACATTGCATTGGACACAAGAAAATTAATTCTAAATTTTTGAGAAAAGGAGGCCATAATTTGATTTGTCTTATGAGTAAAAATAAGTGCAATTTCAGATTCAGCTTTTAATTATTTTCTTCTGCAGTTGGTTAAGGCATTAATTATTGATTGGTCATTAAGCATTCCGAATAATTGCCCTTTTTGTGTGTTCAAAGAAAAGGACTCGTATTGTGTCAAAGATGTTTGCTATAATAAGAACATATCATACATAAGTGGATGTAAAGTAATTAACAATAGAAAAAATATGCTTTATGAAATGCCTTTAACCACTTGTGCTGGATAGACATGCCACACACATCATAATGTTTTTGTCGCAGAATCGTCAACGATATAGAATGTACGTTGTCATTATTTATATATAGAAGTTAATCATAAGAATTAGGTTTCTAAAAATTGTCAGAAGCTATTTATCGTGACAAAATTTATTATTTGTCTTACAGTATGTTTACTCATTTACCAATAATAATTACTATCAGAATAAATATTAGCGTGGTTATTACAATATGAGTGATCAAATAAAAATAAAGTGAGAAGTACAAGCATAGTAAAAACCACAGATTGAAAAAATATCACTATTCCCAAAACAAAATCAAAATTCAATTATTTTTAGTAAAGAGAGATTATTTAAAAATTTGATTCTCTGTCTGGCATCCCCCCCTCCCATATTTAAAGATAGATGGATAAAAACTTAAACAGAATGTAAATTTGGAAATAGAAATTGTAGAGTAAAAACATTTGAGTATCTTAAAAAAAATAGTCTTTCAGTAGAGACTTATTTGGACTCACCAGCAGATAATATAAAAAAAAAATTGTTGAAAAATGTAACATAACAGTTGTTATAATATTTCTACTTGAATTAATACATTTATTCAGTTTTTAGATATTTGTTCAAATAAGTCATAAAAAAAATTTCAAATAAATTGAAATAAATCTTACAAACTTCACTGGAATAATATATGTGAGAATGTGGTGATAGAATGGTAGGATTCTTTTGTGGATTGTAGTAACATTAAGTACTGATAGAATTAATATGAAAAACTTCCCACTTTATTTAAACATATTATTCCTTGTGAATAAACAACATTTTAATATGCATAGAAATGTAATTTCTTATCTCTTAGTTTTAATTTTATATTTTGCATATAAAGTACATCATAAACTTATTAAAAGTAGGCAGTGTTTAATGACAGGATATAAGATTATGTTCAATATGATAAACATGATTCTGCTTTATTTAGAATTTTTGATGAAAATAATAATTAGATAATGTAATAGTAAATTTAAAATGTTCCTCTTTATTACTGAATAAATTAAAAATGCATCATACTTTTAAGTGTTTGAGTGACTTTTTTCATATTTAAATTTAGATTTTAGAAAGAGAGGAAGCAAGGCGATTGAGAAGATTAGAACGTGAAAAAAGAATACAACAGAGAGAACAAGAAGAGTCTGAACATAGAAATAAAAGATCTCGCTCAGATCATAAAGCTCGAGATGTGGTATGAGGCATTTTTAGTTTTCATTTGTTAACATAAAAAATTTAAAAGAAATAATTTCATTCTTATGTGAATTATAATTGCCATTTTACTTGCATATTTGAAAGTTTAACAGTCTTACCACACTAATATTAAAATAATGAAAATTCCCCATTTAAATTTACTAGTAATGTTCACTAATGGAATTTTCTTTTACAGGAAAATCGAAGTTCAACCAGAAGTCGTAGTCCTACATCCAGGCGACGATAAAAATATTAAATAATTTTATTTAAGCATATATAGACCCTGGCCTCCTAAACTAAGTTTGAGTGAAAAATTCAACTGCATTGCATCAGGTATAAATATTAAAAAGTGAAACAATTTTTGAAAATTTCTTTCATAATCTTTATTTTTGCTCTGTATACAGAGTTATAGTTTAAGCAGACCAGATTTCTGGAATATTTTTTCTCAAAATTCAACAATTTTACAGAATGGAAGAATTAGTAAAATAAAATTTTAACTGTTCTAGTCAGTCAGAATAATCATTTTATTATTTTCACTTTAAAATCTGTGCCCCTTAGATTTAAGTTTATTCTTAGATTTTACATCCTACACTTTCTCTATCTCCTTGGATTTGGCAATAATTATAAATTTACATGAGGAATTTAATGATAACTTTAAGGATATATCTAATTTACAGATGTACTATTAGCTATAATCAGTGAAAATTTTAACTTTTCAAATTGTTTCTGTATTGCAGCTTCTCTTTTGTTGTGTTTTTTTTTTTTTTTTTTAAATTATTTAATTTAAATTGTGATAACTTTTTTCCATTTATAATTTTTAAAAATTTTAAATGTTTTATTTATAATTTTTTTATAGGTAAAAGCAATGTATTTGACTAAGTTTTTTAGCATTATATTTAAATACAAATTTTATTTAAAATTGTGAAAAGTTCATTAATTTTAAAAAAAAAAAAAACGTTAATTTCACTTAAATAATAAATTCCTCACTGACTTAAAAGTTCAAATGTTTTTAATTAATAACTCAAACTGCTTTGAATTATTTGAAATTATATTTTTCATTTAGCTAAATTTTTAAATAACTAATTTCAAACTTCTTTGTCATAATATTAAATATAATTTTCTCTTAATTATGTTGGGAATTTCAAAATTCATCCAAATTTTACCATAAAGGTTATCGAAAAATTATTTTTTTTTATCAATTTCCTGGTTAATGTGTCTGCAATTTAAAATGGCACTGTTAATTTTTTTTTCCCCTCGGAAATTTGGGAAAATAATTTTGGAAATGAATGAGCTTATTAAATTACTTAAATACAGAGAAAACAGGTAAGTATATCATAGGTTAAATTAAAAATGTGTTGTGTGTTTGTTGCGTATTAATGTTTAACGGGTGATTTACTGTTGAGGAGGCCAGTTGGAGAAATCCATGTGCATTTTGTATAGTCGGTCATCTCCCCTAATCCTTTTGCAGATGAAAGCAGCTCGTTGAAAAAGATAAACCTTTAACAGTGGTCAACCCCATCATGTTACCACTCAGGAAACGGATGTGTTAATACCATGCTTATAAGAAATTGTGAAAAAAGTTTCATGGTGTGAGGAATTGTGACAATTAAAAAAAAGTATTAATTGAGCTTCTTTGTGGAATTATACAAAGCATTTTAGCTCTTTTGAGAATAATTTGATAAACTCTTTCAAGATCACAACTTTGTTGAATGTGACATACTTATGAATGATAGTATACTGCAGTTATATGGTATACAATATCATTATTGGAGATCAACTGTACGTACAAAATATGAATGAATTCATTTGAAGACTAAGTCATGCATTACTTCATTGATAAAAACATTCTTGCATTTGAAATGTCATTTTTTCTGTTAAATATCATCAAATGCTTTGATTATTATGTACTGTACAAATGAAATTTATATATAGTTGTATGACAATATTGGCATTCCATGCAACTTGTTATATTTTATTGTGTAAATGGTTGACTTATTAATAATTTTAATTAAGGAGCAAATAAGCCTTTCCAATTTATAAAAACCTTTGTTAAATTATTCATTTTGCTGTTCACATGTTTTGATGCTATTTGCAAAAAATGTGTTTAAAATGATTGATAAATTTGTAAATTCTGTAATAAATGTGCATCTCTCTTTCTATTGATTTCAGTACTGTAATTATGTGTCAAAATAAATAAATAAATAAAAATTGTTTTAATTTAGTAGGTGTTTGTAACTTTTTTTTATATAAATTTGAAATTGTTCTCAATCATACTTGTAGATATTTTACAATTCTTTTTTATTTTATTCACAAATTAATTGGTATTTTCCTTAACATGAAATGAAATAATAAGAAGGCATTGTATTTAATTATATTAGTTTTAGCTGTTGTTTTTACTTAATATATCAATAGTTGCCAATTATTCCATTGTGAAGTAAATGCTCACAAATAAAGTTTGACCTATTTTTTTATTGGATTTTTTTGTTAAAAATATTTGTTACTCTAAATATAAAGTGAAATTTCATTTCATATCTTAAACTATCTACTTGACATTTATTGAAGTCAGTTTTATCCACTTATTTCGAAGAAATATTACATTTAGCAGTCCTTATAAAATCATCATCATTTCTAACAGTATTATTAGGCTAATATCTAGGTGTGTAGAGTATGTTTTATAATATAAATTGCATTACTCTTTTTCAATAGATGAAAAAATTGGAAGTTTCTGATGCAATTAACATGATTGGCCATGTTAAGTGATTAATACCCTCTATTCATCTGCCTTTTTAATTATTCAACATTGTTCATTCTGTAAAGGAGTTGCTCTACAATTTTTAAGTACCGTATTATCCGCACGGCCGTTTTTTCGAGTAAAAAGAAAGCGTCGCATAATCCGCGGCAATTTTTTTTCGGCGAATAGTCTAAAATATGTACTGCTGATAATATAGGTGTCACATAAAATAAAAAAATGCACAGTAGGATTAAAAATTTAATAAATTCTATAGAAAAAAGCATTTATGAAAAATATCAGTCTAGATCTAGTTCATCGCAAAGTGCGATAAACTTGAGATGAAAGCACGAGATCGATCAAAAGCGATAATTTTGAGAAGAGATTCTTGTAAAACTTATCGATATTTAGCTTTTAATAACTTTTAAAAAGATGTTAGACATATTTAAATTAATATATATTTGCTTCGTTAATATTTAAATGAAAGAAATGGATTATTTACAAATTGCGTATTTCACACAATTTTTTTTTTTTTTTTATATATACCGCGCGTGCTTTGTTTTTCATTTCACATTAACACATTTGACGCCATTGTTTTTATTTGCTTTCACTATAGCTTTTAATTTAAAATCTGTTGTGTAACTTACAAATTTTCGCTTCCATATGACGATATACGAATTTGAATATTTTCAAAACGAAATAGCTCACGTCAAAGCAAATTGCAAAATGACGTTAGCGAATTTACAACCGTAAAATCTTTAAGAGGAACCGAATTCGTTTTTGGACGTAATTGCACAAAGCCGATTATAGTTTAACTCAGGTGTGTCCTGGTACCTACCACCTGTTATTTATTTTAAGAAACATAAAGAGTATTTCTTTCGAAACTTTCTTGTAAGCGTTTCTGATGGAGAATGTTTTTATCAGATAATCCGCGGCGGCGTATAATATGCACAACGAAATTCGGAACTTTTTTAACAGATTATATACAGGAAAATACGGTAATTATGCATAATTATACTATCTTAGATAAATAAAAAATTATGCATTGAATTTGGGTATTTGAATAATCATATAGTTAACGTTCTATTTTTCTGATATGGGTAATAGAATAATTTAAAAGAAAATAACATTAAATAATAATATAAAGCATGAACATATTTTTATATGGCATTCTGATTACTCTAATATTAATTTCAATGTTTTTTAGACACTAGTGGATGTTTCTATTGCATAAAATTATAAACATTTTATGTGCTCAGATATAATTGATACTAAAACTGAAAAAAAAAATATTATACTAATTAAACAATTACTTTTTTGTCAAGAGAAATAAGCTCACATACTTAAAAATTTGATTTTATTTTAATCAGAATAAAAACATAATTATTTTCATACAATATCTTTTAAAGAAGTAATTGTTTATAAAATTGTTTTTAAAAAATCAATTAAATATAAATATTTGCATAAATTTGAATTATGTTGAGTCTTTAATGGGGTGTGTATGCAAAATGACTTTAACATCATCTAGTAGCTTTGAATTTGTGCCACAAGCTGCTTCCCATATTAATTCCAGTTGTGTCTCCAGCTTTCTATCGAATAAAAAAATAAATTAACTATAAATCAATTTTAGAAATCATTCTTTTAAATGTACAGAGAAATACTTTTAGTATTAAGGTATTGATTACATAAATAATAATAAATTTACCTGTTAATAAATGTTCCTGTAAAATGCCAAAAAAAAATTTTTTTTTTAATTTTTTAGGTATTTTACACTAAAATAAAAATTTAAAATTAAAAATAAAATGTTTATTTATAAATGAATAAAAAAAACATTCACAGTGTATTCAATCTTATTTTTTTAAAACTTAGTTTGAATTAGACGTTTTAATACAAGATCAGCAGCTATGATATTTCAAATTTTAAGGATATTTCAATATTTGACATCATAATCAATAATTAAATTTTGTTCAAAGATTAGAATATTTTGTGTTTGTTCAAAGAGCATGAATAAATGATAAAGGTCAAAACAGTAAAAGTTTTTTAATGTTATTTATATATTTTTTCTTTGCCAGTTAAAGAAAGCTTCAAATGACAATAAACATCCTACAAAATATTTTAAAAATCACAGTTGGATATTTCAATATTTAATGTACTATTTCTTAAGTTTCATTAAACAAAATTATGTACTTATTTTAGAATTAATAAAGCATTTACATAAGCAGTGAAAACATTTGACACCCCATTATAAATGTAATGAAATTATCTTATGATCATTTAGTAACAGCCATAGTAGAAGAATGGCTAATTCTAGAAGTAAATTCTAATTTAAATAAAATTAATTCTACTATTTTATAAGGATAAGATTAATCATTCTATATACACACAGTGATGCTTTTCTTTTCGAAAAAATACATAGTGCATTTTTTTCCGAATAGTTGTTTATGTAATTTAAAAGTTTTTATAGTGCATAAACAAGTCTTAAAAAACGGTCTACAAAACTATATTTCTAGATCCTTGTACTTAAAGAAAATGTATCAGCTTCACATTTGTTTTCATATTTTCTTAGAATTCATTCCATTTTGTGATACTTTTTAAATTATGGAAAGAGAAAAGTTAAAACATTTAAAAATGAAAGTTTCTTAAAATTTATGTTTGCAAAAGAATGTTTTTTAAAGGTTCTAAGATATTTTCAACTCATTAGGATGATCAAAGTTTTTTTTTCCCTCATTGCTAAATGAAACTATAAATCAATACAGTTTATTTATGAGAAGACCAGTGGTTTTTTGCAATCTTATCCAGTTTATTTATAGTGTCAAAAATTTTATTTAAAAAAATTATTTTTTTAATTATATATATGAGATGATACAGTAAAACTTATCTGCAGCAACATTAATTTCTATTACATTTAGTTTATATAATTTATTATTCAATGATATTAATTCATTGTGTAAAACTGCAGTTCATAAGAAATATCCTGCTTATAATGTCATTATGATACATGCTTATTTTTCAGATATCATACAACAAGAAAAGCTTTGCCCATTATAACTTTTTTCAGAATCCTTTCCAACTGAACAGTATTATTCAATATCAAAAAAATATTTACATCTATTTTTTGCAGGCAAAAAGTGTAACACCATATCCTGTAATTGACATGCCCTCAATGATTTTGGTTTGTTCATATCCAGATCTCTAGAAGTACAGTGGAGTGATGGTGTTGTCTATGGTTTAGTAACTTCAACATATTAAATAGTATGAAAAATAAGACACACATCAGAGCGATACATAAATCAGACCATAAGATGTAAATAAAATTTTGCTTAAATCAACAAAAAATGAATATCAGTTAACAGTCTGTAGCGTAGTGCAGAGGCAAGGCAAATGATGACAATTTTAATTTAAATTAATTCAATTTATTGATGAGAACAAATTTTAATATATACATAATCTTAATATAATTCTCAAAACAAACATAACTTTATAATCGGCGCACACTGCCACAAACACACCTCCAGTGTGCTGTCTCTCTGAGAACTACTCTAATAATAATCATAAAAGTAAACAAAAACATAATCAGGAGGAGAAAAGGAGGCGGCAGATGTAGGGTCGCATGTGCTAATCTGATCTTTGCCTTGACTCGTTACAAGTCCCTATCTTTAGATGAAAGTGGAAAAAGGCAGAAAAATTCATTCAAGAAGAATTTATAGGGCATGAAGGAAGGAAAATGATAGTGTTTCCATAATTTCTTGTATTAGAAAGTTGGTCTTCCCACCTCATTAAATTTAAATATCAATACATTTGGTTTAAACTATAAGGTGCCAATCATTAAATTTTTTTCAACTAGTGTATGTTTGTGAATAACCAACTTATTCTCCTTTATGATAGTGAAGGAAGATTTTATTTACTGCTTTTGCTTTGTGTTGGCAACAGAAACTTATAACTTTACTGCAGTGTATCAGTTTTTCCCACAGCAAATGTTAAAAATTCAAAAGGTTTTAATGAGAAAAGAGACGTGCTTGCTTTCCTAATGAATTCCGAATAAAGCCATTAATAAATCATATACAGGGAAGGAATCTTGTAATTTTCAGCTATATAAATATAATCTTGTAAATATTTTCAGAAAAAAACTAACATTTGCTTATTACATGCTCTTATAATAAATTGGTAGAAAAAATTACTCTTGTTTTTCAAAATTGCTACTTGAAATAGTAGATGTAAAGTCTATACCATATAAAATTTAAATACATAATTTAAATAATCTTAGAAAAAAGCATCAAAAATATTTAAAAAAAAAAAAAAACACACACACACACACACAACTTTACAAGTATTTTCAGCATTTTTATTGTACCTTTTTATTTTTGTCATATTCTGGATTAGATCTATTGAATTAATCAAGTGGTCTTATTGGCACATATTAAGATTTGATTGTTATTATTTTATGTACAATATATTTTAGAATGTGAAATTAATATAATAGATATTTCTTGTTTAGTAAATAATTTAAAAAATATATAGAATAATAAATAACAACAATATAAAACACTACTTACTACTACTACTACTATTAAGATCATTTTAAGCATATTTTAATGAACTTTAATAAAAATTATTATTTAGTATTAGATTATAGAACAATTTCCTTTAAAGTATTTTCAAAAATATGATTATTCTGCCATAAAGCAACATACATATTTGGTTGCTTTATGGCATTGATTCCATATCGGTTACAACCCAATAAGATCTGTTCCTAAATTATTCAATGTTTTGAATGATGTTAATGTCTTAAATTTGTGCTCCTAATTTTTTAATCAAGAAATTATCAAATTTTAATTACTTATGGTCACCTTTTAACAGCTAAGTTTGTTTTTAAAATTTTAAGACAGATTATAACAACATTTTAGATTAACACTTTCTCATTTTTTATCTCAAAGACAAAAACACATAATAACAATAATAAATTATTAATATGATTATTGTAATTATAAGTCTTAACCTAAAATTATATATAACTTGCTTTTATTAAAAAAGAATAGCAATTATTATTTGTAATTTTACATATAACTTTATTTCATGTTGATTTTTGGGACATAATTAGTGAGAAACTATATGTTTTTCACTAATGTTTTTTTTAAATAATTCATTTTAAAAAAAGCAGCAAAAATATAAAATGCTACAAGATAAATTTATGTTTAAAATGCACTGAATATGAAAATTTATACAGAGGTAAAAAATTTCAATTCCAAAATGAAAGTGACAATCTTTTCAAATAAAAAAACGATATCTATGAAGGCCACTCAGAAAATAAAAACTATTTGGCTGTAAAAATGAAATATTCATTTGATAAAAATATTCTATACTTACATGACTTTTCTTTCACTTCTTTGCATAAACACAAATTGAAATTAAACTTTTGTATGCTATCAAATTATGAAATTCAAAATTCTTATGTCATAATATTTTCTACCAGTCTTTTAATTACATTATTTTATGGTAAAAAGACTCAATTATCGAGGAAAAAAATCTTGAAAAAACTCCTAAGCAAGATCCTCTAGTGAAACTAAAAATATGGAAAACTATTCAAAACAACAAACGAGGAATATTTTATGGTTAAATTAACCTTCCTTATGACTTCTGTCATCTTTTACATTTTTACTGCAATTTAAGAATTGCTGTATCAATTAGGTCAGGGCATTTTTGGCAATCTGGATCTTTCTCTAGCAATTTCCATCTTTTACCAAAGTTGAAAAAGTTTTTGAGTGTTTTGGAAATGATAGAGACCTGGAGAATGCAGTGACCACTTGGCTTAATGAATTGACGACAAAAGGGTATCACATCAGAATTCTGAAATTCATGACCATCAGATGATTAAGTGAAGGATATCATTATCTGGAGAAATAAAATAAGCTTTATATATGCAACAGAACTGTTTGGTTTTAATAAATGTTGCATTTTTCACTTTTTATAGTAAAATAATCTTTGCTTTTTGGATGATCCTTATATATGTTAATATAACAATGAAAAATTAAAGAAAAATTCTATTTATAAAAATAAAAAATGTTCTTATATTTGCAAACTACAAGAAGAAATTAAATATTGTTAATATTAACTATGACTTATAATCACTTGATTATGTTAATTTCATAGCAGTAATAATTAATTCACTAAAATTGTATTTAATAATAAAACTTTACTTTTTATCATTTTCCAAGTCTTTAATATAATTATTTTGAGCAATTAATTTTTCTCGCAGTCCATCAAGTTGCCTGCTGTACAAGTTTTGTAAATGTTCATCGTGATGATATTTACTGTGAAAGAGACCACAGTTAAAAAATAATTCCATTAAATAGAAACTTCATAAATATTTAAAATATACTTACTTTGCTTTTAATTTTAAGAGTTCTTGGTGATTGTCTTTATTTAAATTCTAAGAAAAACGAGATTTTGGATAAGATTTATGTTTTTATTTAATATAATTTTTTAATAGGTTTATATATAAAAATAAAATAAGATTTATACATAATCTGAAGAACATAATGAACTACTTAATAAAATGTTAATGACTGTAAAGATAATTTTTATTATTAAAGTGATGCACACAGCAATTCTTATAACAAATTTTGCTAAATAACTACTTAAAAATATTTAGTTTTTTATATTGTTGAAAAATACTAATCTAGCTTTTTGAATGGTAAAGACATTCCTAAAAATCAGCACTTTTGAAGTATCATACCAGGATATGCTCCTGTAGTCTTCCAACATTCAAACTGTAATCAATGACTGTATTTTGGATTTCCTTTTGTTGTGAATCTAGAAATGATGTCTAAAAAGGAAATTCATAAAACTATTTTAAATGTATAAAACTTAGACAGTAAAAATTAAAAAAAAAATTATGTACTCACTTTATTTAGCAGTACATTTCTTTCAGTTGCAATTGTTTCAGTCTAAAAAAAAATATTACTTTAAATTAAATCGAAAATACTAAAAATATATACATATTTATGAGTATAAACATGTAATCTATATTTTTGTTTTACAATCTCTAATAATAAAAATCGTACACATATGTATCATTCAATAAATTAACAATAAATACAATATAACAATAATGAGATTTTCCAATTTATATTTCACACAGTAAAAGAATAACTAAATACATATAATAAATAACTACATTTTAATATTGACGATTAAAATCTTGATAAATATGTATGCTTGTTAAGAATATTCACACCATAAAAAGAATGAGCAATACATGAATTTTATACATTCATGTAACAATGATAATTTGAAAGATACCACTTATTCAGCTAGATCACGTTTTCATTTTTCCCTCATTAATAGTGAGTGAATCAACAAGGTGGAAAATAAGCAAAACAATATCAATATCTTTACAGTAATATGATATCCTGTGTTCTTGTAATATGATGGGTTCCCATTTAATCATACACTACTCATGTGCTTACATTCGCTACTTTTTCATTTTTTTTTTTATGACAAATTTTAAATTATGTTTGCATTACAAAAGCTATTTTCTATTATTAATCAAAAACTATATAAATCTTCAAAAAATACAGTGATAAACTTATATATTTTATCTTAAAATGAACAGTGTCAAATTACCCAGTTAATACTTGAAAATAATAATTAGAAGAAAATCATATCCTAATTTTAACAATTATTTATTTTTCATTAATAATAAATTTATAACTTTTCATTTCACTATTTTGAGACAAAAAGCAAAAATGTAATTCATGCTTTGGTTTCAAATTTTGAAATGGTTGGAAAGCTTACTTTCATATGGAAATGTATTCTTTTGCATAATTTAAATTGACACTTTAAATGAAAATTTAGTAAGAAATTTTTATAAGGCGACATTGACGATTTTTATCTAGCTTAAGATTGAAATACATATAAACATATATCAAACATGTTCAAGTTTAATATCCCTTAAGTTATTTTCTTATGAATTAACTTAATTCTTAGTAACATAATTTTGATTTATAAAAATGCAAGAGGTTGGTTGGAATATCATAATTTGGCCTTGGTTAATATCATATAAATTAAGAGATAATTTTTAAACATATGAACGCGATAAATTGTAGAATTAATAATTTAAGCATAAATATGCAACACACGTTAATAATTATTTTATGATTAAAAAAGGAGAAAAAATTTGTAACAAAATTTACTTTAAATAGTACAGTTTCTATATGTTATGTAAATGCATTAAAAACTTTTTGAATATAAATAATTAATAAGAACAATCTCTTAACAGTAAAATTCGTTATAAGAACAATCTCTTTTAAGTAATTGAGGTTTTAGGTTGTTTTTTACTTATTTATTGTTTCTTTTATTTTCATTTTCTTTTTACACTTAATCTGATAAAAAATAAATAGGATGACTAAGTAAGGATTCCAGTACAAATATTTTTGAATTTTCTTTCCATTATTTCTAATGGATACCATGCTAAATAAAGACAAAATATCTAGAATGTATACATTTAGCATATTCATTTAACTACACATTTTTACTGAATATTCTATTTTCTTGAGTGGTAGAATTAATGAATCAATTCGTTATTGTGCCCTTTTAAAATCTAATGACACTTTTCAAATTATAAAAAATATAAAATTATAAGCATGAATATCATTTTTAGAAATGACAAAACCAAAGCTTTAATTTTTACAAAAAGTAATAAAATAAAAAATACTAGAATAAGTTAATAATATTTAATTTATTCATAATAATAAAATTCCAGTGGTAAAAAACAAGAATCTCATGTTGGATGCATATGAAACTATAATTTTCTAACAATCATATTTTACTTCCTTTATTTAGCAATCTTAATAATTTTGTATCAGGTATATTTATGTGTAAGAAATTTATCAATAAAATATGCCAGTTACAGTTGGAATATGAGTCTAAATTAAATAAACATCAGGCAAATGATTTATAACGTCTTAAAGGCAGACAATTTCAGTGATTTGTATTTTAGTGCAATAAAGGACATTTTTTAAATAATAATGAAAAAGCACCATTTTTAGAAGTGACAAAAGTAATGTTTGCATATCCTGTTCCATGTGTTTGGATTCTTCTGCTTGTTCCAATAAATTATTTTTCTCTTCACCAATTTCTTCCCTTTTTTTCTCTAGAATTTCAACAGTTTTTTCTAAACTGATAATCTGTTTTTTAAGTTCTTGTACATGACTTTCCAGAGAATTTTTCGAATCTACAGTCTCCTGAAAAAATTATTCATGTATATCTGCAACTTAAAAGTTTATATTATTAATTTCACAGTTTTTAAAACAGTTAGTATATTTTTTCCTGAAATAAAGCAGGTTTGCATAAGCATTTTTCAGAATTTTTCCTGGAAAAAAGAAATGACTTTTCAAAAAATAATAAAAATTTGAGTAAAAAAAGTTTGAAATATGTTCTAATTAAATTCAAATACATGAACTAAAAATGATAAAATTCTAATCATGTCATAAAATTTTAAGTAAGATGAGATAAAAAATATGCAATTTTTTGTTGAGTTATGGAGTGTTATATTTTAATTTTACTAAATTAAATTCTTCAAAAACAACTCATATAGTAAACATTATTGCAAACTATATTTTATTACTGTAAATTATATTATATAATTTAAAAAAATTCATCCATAAAGTATAAAAAACTTTTCATTTCAAATATAAAATGTATTTTAAATTAAATGCAAGTAGTGAACTTATTGCAAGAACTTATTTAATAATTTAATGTTATATGTAAATTTACAATTTTTAGATCTCTTTAAATAAATGTGCCAAGTTGACATGAAAAATACTTAAAAATTTTGACATATACATACATTGGTATACATATACCCATCACAATTATCAAATCAAACTGATTTTTCTATAATATTTTGTGAATGATTTCACAGATCCTATTTTATCAACTTCTTGAAATTAAATTTTCATTTTTAAAAGCATACTTTATTTCAATAAAAGTATAATTTTCCTTTTATGATTAATACAAATTTTGCAGACTGACAAAATTTTTAACTTTTACAATCCAAAATAGAATGCACTAAGAATACATTAATTTTTCCATTATTTATAACATACAGGGCAACTATAATTTTAAATTAGCATTAATAGTCCCCTTAAATATTCTCATATGTAAAATTTTGTAATTAAAATGTGACATAAAAAGTTAAATAAAATTTTATATGGCATTTTATAGTCCTTTTATTTTTTGTTATAACACTTTAATTTAAAATATTGCAGTTGTGTAAGAATTATTTGTGTAACACTAGATTGGTAAAAAGGTTAATAGTTAATAGAATAGTAAAAAGGTTATAAATGAAGATGTTTGATTTCATTAAAATTATTACTTGTCTTAAATACTGTGGAAAATTTTTGTCATCATATCTAGTAAAATTTACAATAGTGACATATGAAAGTTTTAATCACATATACAACTATTTAAGTTGATAAAATTTTCAAGCTTTTAACAGGTATATATGTCAATAATAAAAATATTAAAATAGTAAAAAAAATGAAATATTATATAAAAAAAAACTTTATTTATATATTTACATTATATAAGACTTTGAGCTTATCTATTTCTTCTGTATGTTTCTCTTTTATATCTTTCAACTGCCTACAAAGTGAAAATAAATTATATCATATTGTAAGTTATATATTTTAAATTAATTGACACAAATGTGCAACAAATTCTATATATTATATAAAAAATATATATCTCTAAATAAAAAAGCACAAAATATATCTGACAGAATTTCAAGCAATATCTTTATAAAAGTTTATTTCATTTGTAACCACATTAAAATTGACAGCTTATAATTAAAAAAAAAAAAATAGAAACAATTTTTACTTACTTTTGATGTTCTATTATAACTTTTTTATGAAATTCAGGCGTGATCATAAGTTTTAACCTGCTAAAAGCATCATCATATTTTACTTG